>JADBJO010000436.1:632500-655000 GCA_016801955.1 Conus betulinus
GTGTGTGTACGCTATTAACATTGTTTGAAAAGACATATTGTGGAAGCTGATCAACTTCTGACTTTGGGCAGTCGTTTATCATTATAGAGGTTTGTATACTTTTATTTAGTTGGATGGATAGGGAATGGGGGGTGGGGGTGGAGATGGAAGTTGCTTTCAGTATACCAATTAGTGTTTTGCTTTTTTATAAGTATTTGTATGTCCGGATTTTAACCAATGCCAATGTCACGCAACCTTAAGTCTGCTGTCATCTTGAAGTTGATGAACTCTTTGGCGAGTCTATCTTATATGAAAAAGAAATCACTCTGACTGTGGCCTGGAGAAAATGTAACTGCAAAGAGCGTGAAAGTTTAGATACTCTGTTCAGTCAGGAATTTCTTGTGAAAGGCAATTGGTTTTGAGAGATGAGCCGAAAAATTTAAGCCTTTTTTTTTTTCCCCTTTTTTTTTTTTTTTACGTTGTTTGCCAGTTTTTCTCAAGTATTCATTTCAATAAGAACTCTGACTTTTTGTAGCGTGAAACTGTTGCATGACATGAAAATTTAGCACCCACATTTTATGATTAACTGCTTACAGCAAGTTCTTTACGGAAACAAGATGTTTTCAATCATACATTACCTCTGAAAAATCTACTTTATGCATACTTGGACATAGAGGTTAAAATCCTCTACCCTTTCTTTTTTTTTTGCCAGATGAGTGGTTTAACATATGTTTAAACATATGTTCCCCTGTTCATATAATATCGTCTGTTCACCTGTTTCCTTTTCTCCTGTTCCTCCCCTCCACCTCATCCCTTCAGTTACCTTCTCCTTCCACCTTTCCCTATCCACACCTTTCTCTGTCCACCTCCTGCCTGTACTGAACTCTATGATCAGTCCTCACTATAGAAACCATCACTCTGCATCATACGTAGGCCATTAGTATGTTATCAGCAGATTCTGTGCACCTGCTATGTACAAGAAGGCAATTTTTGTTGTTGTTGTTTTTGCCTATGTCTCTTGGCTTCTTTCTTTTACTATCAGGAAGATGAAGCGAAAACTGTCGAAGCAAATTTTTATGAAAGTCAGTAGAGTGACAGCATGTGGTCCAATAACAAATGCTTAACATTTCAGTGCAGATCGGAGGCAAAAGGCTGTTGTTACTGTTTATAAATTATTAATTGTCTTTGAGTAATATATTGTCACCAAGCATTGTAGAACTTTCTAGAGCTTTCTTTCTGTAGCATTTTCTCTTTTTCGTAACCTGTTATTAGTTTTTGTGTGTGTATGTGTGTGTGTGTGTGTGTTCATGAGAAGTTGCTGTTATTGTCAATACCTGCTATTACTTCTGCTTGCAGAAAGTAATTGGTTTAACTCATGAACTTAATTGCTCATAAAAGTTTAAGAAATGAAAGAAAAGCCCTCCTTCTGACCCTTCACATTATGATAAGTTCTGAGTTGGGTTTTTTTTTTAATGCTAACCGTGTACTTCCTTCAGAAAACATCTGTCTACAAAGAGTGAATATTCATGACATTTGTTAAGGCTGTTAAAGAGAAGTTCCACTATGCTATGATTATTTTCAGCAGTTGCTACATCGGGTTATGAGAAGGTGATAATGATGGTGTCACGTAAATGAGAATATTGGCCTACAATCTTTCTGCTGGTCTTTATGAGTATGTGTTTGTGTATGCGTTGGGGAGGGAAAGGAAGGAGGGAGAAAGGGGTGTGTGTGCATGATAACAATAGATCATGTTTTTACACACAGTCCCATTGTTTCTCTCACTGCAGAGGAATGCTGTCTCTTTATCTCTTGAGTGTGTGTGTCTTACATAAATATATTTTTTTGTGTGCTCATGTTGAAGATCAGTGTCTACCATAATAGTATTGTATAACTGAAAAGACTGATTTTTTTGTGTACTGTCAGACCATCTTTGATTTTTAAGGTGGATGAATTTTCCTCTGTCATCAAGCAAAAGTCAGTAATTTGTGAAAGGCTCAGAGAGTCTGGCCTTTTAATTTGATAGGAGATGTCATGTCAACAATTGTTTACGGATTAAGCACATGTCCCAACATTGTTCCATTGAGAGGTATGATAAACTGCATGCCTGTGTGTTCATGGATCCCTATAATATCCAGACTGCTTTTACTCCCCCCCCCCCCCCCCCCTCCCCCCCCCCCCCCCCCTCCCCCCCCCCCCTCCCCTCCCCCCCCCCCCCCTCCCCCCCCCCCCTCCCCCCCCCCCCCCCCCCCCCCCCCCCCCCCCCCCCCGCAGATAAAGATACAGGTGTTGCATGTGGAATAAAGAGAATAATTCTGATACTTGGCATGACGTGTTAAACCCTGTGTATTGTTATAGTTATTAAGAATTTTTATTTTCATGTTTCATGATAGTGTACATAAAAGAGAAAAATGTGAATACTTAGTGTTTATGGTCACACAGCAATATAGGTTTAACACCCTTTGAAGCTAAAAGTCATAGAGATGAAATATAATGAAAAAGATATGAATATGCACATATATATCCTCAGAGGGCATCTCATTCTGATAATAAGTTGTGGCATTCGGTCTAAAGAAAACTTTATCAGCTCCATAACAAGATGTGAATACTCTCTTTGCCTAAAGCCACAAAATTTTCAATGAGTAATGAACGAGAACATTCACTGAGTGAAGACGGTTCAGCCTTGGCTTCTTTGCACCTGATTACTGAGTGCAGTTCCATTACAGCATGCCTCCTTTTAAAAGCTTTTAGCTTTTTGCAAAATCAGACTCGTCAGAGAGTGAAAGTGTCTATGGTGGCAGGGCTAGAGAAAATTCAGGCATTGAGGGGAAAATGTACTCATTGAAGTTTAATCTGTATCCAAGAAAACATGTGCTTGAGAATAATTACCTGCAGTTTTCTAGAAAAGCATATGTATTACATCTTGCATGCATGAAGACGGTTTTGGAATACTGATACAGTGGTGTTCTGTTGTTGTCCAGGGGCAGACAATCACAGTAAGATTGCGTGATCGGACCAGGGGCTGGAGGCAACATTGCTGCCACCATGGCTCATGAGATCCGCGCCTCTCCTTCCAGGTGAGAGTGGTCACGATTCAGTGTGACAGGGGGTTTTTTTTTGTTTTGTTTTTTTTTTTTACTAGACTTACCCATCAGGGTATGTCACGTTTTTAAAAGTGTAAATCATGTTTGCAAAAGTATTGCAGGGTACAAAACAATCAGAGAGCATGTGTAAAAAGCCTCGCAGTGCCTTCTCTGACAGGATGTGTTATATGGCTTCATGCGGTGTTGGGGAGCTGGATTGAGTGATGTGAGAGTAATGCCATTTAGAAGTTGCAGCAGATAACATAGCAACAACAACAAAAGTTGATATAACCAGAATCCAGATAGGTCATGAAACTCATGGAAGTCATTGAATCTGAAATAGTAATTGTCTAGACTTGAAAGTCATAGAATTGTGATCCAAACATGGAAAATTTGGGGCTGAGAACAAGTAAAATTATAACACGTTAAGTTATTTAGCCTGTACACATGGATAGCAAAAAGAAGAAGTTGAACTGATTAATACTGTGTGTGTGCAGATTCTGGTGTATCCAATCGTAGACTTCCGTTTTGGCCAGCCTTCAGTGGAGGAATTCCATAGGATTGGATTGAAATCTCAGGAACATCTTACTTGGTAACTACTGTGTTTTGTCAATTCAGGCATCTAAGATGTCCTATCAAAATGGTGCATTTAACTCTTAGATATTTCCTTGCGAACGTCTGTGTACCTGGATGGGATGCACAGATCTGTTTCATGCTGATTACCATGCATTTCATAGCTTTTCAGAATCTATAGTGTAGGTGGAAAGATTTCAGTTCAAATTTTGAAATGTTCCTGCCCACTGGTAGAAAAAGGTCTTTCTTACCCACAGACAGTTTGTAGTGAAAAGGAAGTAACTGATTTGTCACTTTTTTTTTCTTTTTTTTTTTTTTTTATCATCAATGATTTCCAGGGCAACCAGTTTTTATTTTCCCATGCTGTGTTGAGGGGAAAAAATCCCTTTATTTCCTTCTGCAAAATTAACTACTTTCTGTCAGAAGAATGTTTTGCTTTTATGAATGTTACACTTGACACCTTTTATTTTTTTTTACTTTGGTGTAATAATTTTAACATCATACTTTATTTGGTTACTTTTTAGCAGTTTTTTTTAATATCTTGGTGGAAAATGAAGGGGGAGACTGGTATTACAGGTTAGTAGGGCCTCTTTGTAAGAAGTTATGTTTCTCTTAAGGGAAGGGATTGTATGATTCCTTCAGCCTGAATGAGGAGTAATTGTAATTGTCAAAAAGTCTGATTATGAATACAGATTTGAGATGAATGATTATCTGGAAGGTGCAGATGTTTTATATGCTTAAAAGAAATGCAGATGACGGATTTCAAAATGAAATAACCTTTTTTTTTTCATCTTTATTTGAAGGTGCACAGAGCAGTTTCTAAGTACCTCAGACGAAGTGATGAACGTACGAGTGTCTCCTCTACTGCAGCCTAATTTTGCCAGGCTTCCTCCTGGTCTTATCATTGTCGCTGAGATTGATCCTCTAAGGGATGGTTGCTATGGTAAGTTATAGTCAGCGGTATTGGATTTTTGTAATGATTTTGGATGCATGATGTGAACAATTTTTAATTGGTGAATAGAGATTGTCAGGTTATGTTTAAGCCATTCACCATTTTAATCTTGACCTTATTTCAAAATTCTTGGCTGAGAACCTGTCAACTTGCTTTTTCGTGGATGTTTTTTTTCTCATACTTGCCTGTCCAAACTAGTTCCTGATTTCTACTTGGCTTGGAACATCACCATATTACCAGGATCCTCAAGCATTATTTAGGGAGAGCAAGGAAGCTAGCCATACCTCCTGCCTCAGATAGGCCTGCTCTGTAATCATCTTTGATAAACCAGTGTCATATCTGAGAATGAGTATTCAACTCAGGTTTCCTCCTTTTCTTCACGCCCCTGTCCCGTTCCCCTTTTCTTTTGCTTTTTTCTGGAATTCGAAATTTTTAGTGGCAACAGATCATCTCAAGCAGCATTCAAGCTTGCTTTATTTTGGATGTGCAAACCTCTTCATCCCTTATTTAATCAAGAAAGTATTTTGGGACCTGTGTTTCATTCACATTTTGATCTTTCCCTGTTTTTACTCCTTTATCCAGTTGAAAATTACTCAAGCACAATGTGGAAATTTGATAGTGAGTATCAAGTCAGTTTAACTTCACAGTCGAGTATTTCTGTCAGTCTGCCAAGTTTGGCAATGGAGCCAACCAACTTTCCTGGCTACATTGTTTCAGTGTTAGTCACGAGGTATATGGGAAGACTGGTCAGAATCTCCCTTCTTCCCACTGTGCACTTATGAACCCTCCACCCCCACCCCAGCACTTTGGAAGTGAAAGAGAGTGGGGTTAGGAAGGGAAGGTTTGTTGGGGATATGCACGGTCTGCTCCAACGTAAACTAAGAGGGCTGGAATTCACATCTCTTTTCTCTGTTCTCTGTTGTGGAACCAGTGACACCTGGCCTACTCAGGAAGCGGTGGATCACATAAACATTCTGTTTTTAAGCCTACTTTTCATGCACTGAATTGAGGGTATTGGGATTGGCTCCAGGTCTCTGAACCACTGGACTGTCTCTTTTCATCTTTCATTCCAGTCTGTGAGGATCAGGAAAACATTTCCTTGCATTTGTAGTAGTGATCCTTGTTTGTCTCCTGAAGTGGTCAAAAAAAAGCTGGATCAACCTCCTTGTGAGATTTCTGGTGAAGGTTCCCATTGCTCTCCCTGTGAAATTGGGACTTTCTTTCTCCCAGGATGAAAAAAGTGGCGTGATGATCCAGTGTCCCACTCTCTCTGCTCATCAGCTACACATCAGGCAATTCCTCACTACAGAAAGGCACTTATGCACTTCATACATTTAACCCTTTTGTACTCAGTTTCTCTGACTGCAAACTTCCCCTAGATTTCAGATTCTTTTACAGGTTTCAGCCTAAAAATGGGTATGTGTGATTATTAACTTATAGGGAATGTATGTGAACCTGTAGGAGAAAGAAAATTGGCAGACAGTTTCATAAGAGCATGCACTTCACTTTGAAATATATTTCGTCTGGCCTAGAAATAAAGGTCGTATCACTGTCACCAAATTGTCACCAGACACGCGACGTTTTATGATGACAATCAAGTTTACAGCATGCAAGCATGTGCAGTCACCATGCTGATGCAAGTTGTTAGTGTAAAATGAAATCTGAGGCCTACCTGATGCGATCCATCTGCTGCCTGGCAGTACAGGTCTCACTGGTTGTGTCAACCAATGTCATACAAAACTTGTCACATGTCACACACAGTACTACAAAAGAGGGTCAGGTGCGCCCTGTGCAGCTTGTTTTTGTCTTGCATACTGTTTTTGTATCATCGGCAGCAGTCTTAAAAAAACACAGAGGAACAAACAAAACGAAAAAATCAAGTGGTGTAGCAGTGTCAGGTAACGAGTGAGCCGGCCCAGTGGGTTCCTGAAACTGATGCACCCCTGCCGTGCCATGTGTCGTGGGCCGCCATTTTGTCTGAAGCGCTGCCAGTGGAACATTGTATTCCGGGTCGCTTTGCACTTCACCGCCTTCTTCAACACACTACCTACTTCTAGATCACTTTCATTGTCCATCTTTCTTTCAAACGTCTCCACTTCTACAATAATTTGATCTAACTCCTCTTGCGAGTAGTCGATCATCTCTTCATCGTTTGTAGCAGACGCAAAAAAAGCCGCCATTGTGAAAGTCGGTCAGTTTCCATTCACAAAAGTTACTCGCTGTGTTCTGTGCCTATTCTCAATGAACACACACGGTTCCATCACCCAAAAATAGTGCCAATACATGATTGGGCCATGCCTGAGTCTTCCTAGTTACTGTCTGCGACTGTGTGTGTCTACACACGTGATCACTGCGTGATGGAAAATTCCCACGGAGAGAGGTCCGGTAACTCCCGGTACAGGAAGAACAGGCGCCCGATGTCAAGTCCTGGATTGTCCCGTTGCGAAGTATAAGAGGGTTAAGAAAAAGAAGTTACCAGCCACCATGGTGAAGTGGTTAGCGTCACAGACTCCCAGCTGGTCGGTCGTAGGTTCGATTCCCATTAGATTCATGTGGGATTTTTCTGCCCCGACTACCCAAGTTGAGTTTGCTACAGGCTCAATTTGGAAGACTGGGACTACACAGTTGAGTTTCATCCACTTAAGGGATGCATCTCTGAGAGTGTAGCTCGAAGTTCCTGATCAACACTGCAGGTGTCTGTATCTCTCGGGCCTGGTTGATGCTGGGATATATTATGAAAGTAGAGTAGCATAGAGTACAGCCATGTCATGCAGTCTCAGACTGGAATGGAAATCTATAGCATCATCTTCATCCTCATTCTCATCGATCAGCGTAAAAAGATCTCAGATTCTGTGGCCCTTCATGCCCTGCTCTGAGAGTGGCCTCAGTTTTCAATATCCTATCCATGTCTGTGACCTTGGTTTGATTCGGTCGGGATCACTGGTATTGGCAAGTCCATGGGGGCTGTCGCTGGACAGACGTGGTACTCTCCAGGGGGGAGAACTCACTCACACCGGCTCCGCAACTAACCAATTATTGTTGTCGGTAGGTAGCTAAGTAGGTGGTGTCCTGTGTATGCTGGATCAGAACACACCACTGAACACCACCAAAATGGCTCGGCAGGAGTGCAATGTCCTCCCCTCTTAACAAATTAACATTGACTGCTCCCTGTGGGTTGCTGGTTCTGGGGTCTGGCAGGTCGTGCCAGGCTGTGGCTGTGGATAGGCGGGGCTGGGGCTGTGGAGCAGCGTGGGTACACTGCCACTGAGATGGCACAGAAGATGGGGGACAGCCAAAAAAAAGAGAAAAGAAATATAGAAAAACTGCTGATCAGGGCCAATCAACACTGAAAACGTTTGTTAATGATTGGAAGTTTTTTTTTTTCTCCATAGGGTGTTGGCTGGTAGCTCTCCTACATGGAAGGAAATGGAGGATATGGCCCATTTCCTGGTGGATCTTGTGAAAATGGACGAAAATTCAGCACAGTAAAAGGGTCAGGCTGGTCGTTTCTTAAACCTTCAGTTTCATGGGAAGGAACATCAGCATCATCCATGATATTTTTCCCTGAAAGAGCTTGTAGCAAGTTGAGATTTGTTAGACCTGGTTGGTGCCAAAGTGGAACCTACCACTTGTTCTGGAGTCTCTGGTCTCCTGCTTCTGTGGCTTTAACCTCTTGACAGATGCTCTGTGGAAAAACCTCACCCTGAAGTTCTGCAGACATGACAATTCTCCTCTGTTCAGTTTCTTTCTTTTTTTTTTTTTTCTTTTTTTTTTTCCCAGCTGATCTGAGGAATTTTACAACACGCTTACCTGTCCAAACACTGGGACACCCTCCAACCTCCCCACTCTGCCAAGAAAAGTTGTGGAAAACAGTTGAATACATGGTCTGGGATATGATATTGGTTCATCAAGTGTGGTTACTCTGTGGGCCAATCTGGAGGAGGAGGCATAGTTAGCTCCCTTGCTCTCCCAATTCGATTTTTAGGGGCTCCCATCAGTATGGAGATGTTATACACACCGAGTGGGAACATGACACTTATTTGGACAGGCAAGTGTAATCCTCAAACCACATTTGACAGTAAAATATCAGTACATTTGTATCGGAATGAGACACTTGTTGGACAGTCAAGTATATGCTCAAACCACATGTGATAGTAAAATTCCTTTCAGTACATTTGTATTATTTGTTGTTGTTGTTTTTTTTCTGCCCTCTCTCTCTCTCTTCCCAGAGAGGTGTGTGACAGACTGATAAAGCTTTATAGATGGGAAAAAAATAGACTTATAAAAAAAATAATCTTATCAAGTGTCTGAGACCATATGTTTACATTACTCAACTATCCCTTCCCTTAACCCCTTCATATAGTTCTCAGCCTTTCCTGTCCCCTTCCTTCTGTCCACTCTTTAAAAGTGAGCAAAATAATTTGATTACATGTAGACTTAGTAGTATTCTCTATTGCTTATACTACTGATCTCGGTTGTATTCTTGACTGGCTTCTCATGGATGTAGTTTAATGTGTATGGCGTTAAACATTTTGTACAATGTTGTATGTGGACATACAAACTATTCTTTCAGTTTCTCTTTGATTTTAATTTGATGTACTCATTAACAGTGACTGTTCGCTGATGCTGTCCTCTGTATCCCCCGCCCCCTTTCTATGACTTCCAAGTGAGAGGCAGGAAAACGGTGTTTCCAAGATGGAAATGTTGATTTAAAAAAAGCTTTCTTTTTCCATTTGTAGAGGTTTTTCTTCCGAGGTCTGTATTGTGTGAGGTTTCAATGTTTCATCGTGCGCTGTGCAGAGTACAAGAAGATGATGAAAGCAGGTGGTATTGAAGCCGAGAGCATGCAGTTGAAAGGGGTGATCCATGGCTTTTTCTCTCAGCCAGGTAAAAAACGGTGTGTGTGTGTGTGTGTGTGTGTGTGTGTGTGTGTGTGTGTGTGTGTGTGTGTGTGTGTGTGTGTGTGTGTGTGTGTGTGTATGTGTATGTGCATGCATGCATGCATTTTGCATTGTTTGTGTGTGTGAAAAAGAGATATTGTTTTACTGCTGTTTGTTCGTATCATAAGTCTATCGTATTTTCCCCTCCTTAGTCAGTCCTTGTTTCATTGCCTTGAGACAAAGCACCAATGTTTTTAGGCACACATACACAGCTAGAGTCTGCTGACGTAAAACCTGGACATTTTGCAAGGCTGTCAGTGAGGATCCATCATGCAAGGCTGTCAGTGAGGATCCATCAGGCTCTTCCTGTTCAATCCTTTCCATCCTCTCCTGTCTCTTTTACACCCCCACAGTCAGTCAGTCACATGTCGAATCCTTCACAGATCAGTTGGTTTGAGGAAGGATGCCACAGGCACATGATTAACAGTGTTTTTGCCGTCAGAGTGTTCATCACAGTTCAGCCTTTGGCAAAGGGCCATGCTAGATTATAAAAAAAAAAAAAAATGTGCAAAAGTTAGAGTTCCCACTGCCTATCAGCCAAAGGGGCAGCGAACTGTGTCAGAAGTTCACCATCGCTATGACCTGGCATGATGAAAGGCGAAACCCATCCATCTCCTTCTGCTGCCTTAAACCTTCCCTGAACTGAATCAGGTACCTCTTTACTGCTGGGTGGATAGATGGGTTTTCAAATGAAAAAAATTGCAACTTCCACATGTGGTTTGAACTCATAACCATCAGCTCTGCTAGCAAATGTTGTTGTTGTTGCTGTCGAACCCTGGCTAAAAGACTCCAGGGATCATCCAAACAGCAGAAGCACTTGAACACTACGGTACAAATGCATCAGCTGAGGATGATGAGAACATTACGTGTGTGACCGTTTTTGTTTACCCCGCCACTTGGGCAGCCACACTCCAACTTCAGGGGATTTTGGAGACTGATAATGTTATGCTAGGAGCTTGTCACAGCTGAAGACAATACCCGCATAACTATCCAGAGCATTACAAAATTTTGATGTAGCCTCGGCGTTCTAGCCTATGTCAGTTGGCCTGACACAGCCTTAAGCCAAGGCGGGCTAGCAAATGCTCAAGCCATTTGATTGCAGGCCTCTCAGTATTAGATGTTAACCCATCATGTTACCAAACACCCTACTGAATCATGGGTATTTTCCACCGTTCTTTGCACCCACTAGACGGTGACAGGACGGTGACAGGATTCATGATGAATTGTTTGTGTGGTGGAGTTTGTTTAGACATGTGCAGGCCGGGTTGGGGGTGGAATAGGTCTAAGATCATCTTATGATGAAAAGACGTGAAATAAAACTACTGAACTGAACTGAACTGAATTGGGAGTGGAATGGTAACATGTTTGACTGTATACTGTGATTTATCAGTGAGCGGTACTGCAAGTGTTGGATTTCTTAGAACTTTGAATAACTGCCTCTTACTAAGATGCTAATGTGCGTGCTTCCGAGAAATGAAGTGGAAGACGTTTAGCATTGGAAGGAAGGGATAAAGGTAAGGAGAGAGGGGAAGAATGAGGGGGTCCAGAGGGAGAGAGAGAGAGAGAGGGGGGGGGAGTTGTGGAATTTTGGATCAGAGATGGGATGGGAGAAAGGGGATGTTGGGGGGAGAGAAGGACAGTGTCTGTGAATGTGTGTGTGTGTGTGTGTGTGTGTGTGTGTGTGTGTGTGTGTGTGTGTGATTATACCACAATGTACATTACCTTTTTTAGCTTTGTCGTCTACAGATGTATAAGCAGCAGGTCTGCATATGTGTCGATTTTATGGGCTGAAGTGAAAATGAAACTGCTTACCTTCATTGTTGTTTTCTTCTTTTTTTTTTTTTTTCCTTTTTTTTTTCTTTAAGGTATGGGGGTTTTTTTTGTTTGTTTTTTTTTTTACATTTAAGCTCATAAAAATCCTAAAATGTTTAGAAAAGATGTAGCACTGTCTTTCATAACTGCAATTGCTATTGTTTGTTTTATGGTGTTTTTTGTGTTATGGAGAAAACTGTTTTTAAGTGTTGTTCATTGGTATGGTACATCTTGAGTGTTTGAGGAATTGTTTTTACTGTGAATTGGTATGGTACTTGATCACTTTTTAAGTTACTGTTTTTTTCTTTTGTTTATGACTGTGATATTTCTTGTGTCTCTCAAGACTGTTATTTCTTTTGTTTATGACTGTGATACTTCCTGTGTTTCGTAAGACCATTATTTCTTTTGTTTAATACTGTGGTACTTATTATGTTTCTCAAGACTGTTATTTCTTTAGTTCATATTATCTGTGATACTTATTGTGTCTCTCAAGATTATTATTTCTTTTGTTTATAACTATGATACTTCTCGTGTCTCTCAGGAACTGTTTATTGCTGTCCTTTTTTGTATTGTACGTCTTGTGTCTTCAAGAAAGTCTCATTACTGTTGCTTATTGTTATTGGTGCTTCTTGTTTCCCAGAAAGTATTGTTTATTACTAGAGCACTTCCTGTGGCACAGGTCACTTCAAGGAAGCCATCCGAAAAGCCCTGGACAAGATCCTGCCCTACATCAAGAGGAATGGAACGTCTTAGAAAGAAAGCATCACCGTGGTCACTCTTTCTTCCCGTTGAACACAATTATGCACACCAATTTCGACATGTCACGGACACTGAGAGCAGACCATTTTCTGATGTGTTTGAACCTGAAACTTGTCCAGCATTGTGGTGTTGATTGCTGAGGTGCAGTCCTTGGGAGACAGGTGGCTGGAGAGCCGACATCTTCAGTCTACGATAAACGAGAGACTGTTGTAAGCAAGCATTATGGTTGGTTGTTGTTTTTTTTTTTTTTTTTTGTTTTGATTCTTTTTGTTTGGAGTCATTTTGTTGTATTACATTGTTTTGATGGTTTTGTTGTTGTTGTTGTTGTTGTTGATGTATTGGTAGTGCAATATTTAAACAAAGTTGTTTTTCAAAACTTTAATTTTTTAAACAATTGATTTTATTAACCAAACGTTTTTTTTTCTGTTGTAATTTGAATTGTGGCATATCATCAAAATAACAATCAAATTTTTGATATAGCACCAAAAGATTTTGACATTAATCAGCGATACATGTTTAGATCAAGTTCAGATTGCACTCCTATGGTTAGTTCAGATCATTTTAGAACTGCTTTGTAATCAAATGATCATATGAACACTTCAGACTGTATTGATTCAAACCTGTGAAACAGACACAGACTTGGCAGTCTGTTGATTCTGCTTATTACGAACCTTGTCTTGCAGTTCGATGTTTCCCAAAGACTGCGAGCCTGTCTGTACTAACATGAGGCACTATCAAAACACACCATTAGTTTCAAGTATCTGAAACTGTCCCAAAACAGCTTGCCTGCTTCTTTTTATTTCATTCTGTGTAAAATTAAGGAAAACGAGACACATGCTGATTCAGTCTACAGTGGAAAATGGACAACGTTGTGTCTGAAAGTATTCCACAGAGCAACTTCTTGCTGTGTGCATACAGAAAACTTCAGGAAGAACATAAGGAACCAGACCAGGAATGTTTTGGCTGCTGTTTAGTGTCCGCATGTGTGTGAGTCACTGGGGAGTGCCGAAAGTCAGTAGAAAGCGGTTGTAGAAGCTCACTTTGATTTGATCATATGAACTTTAATATTTGGTGTGAGTAGTATTGAAGTGTCATCACGTACTAAATAATCTGCCGTAAGTTTATTCATTCCCCAAACGTAAAAACAGTTCCTGGATTAGTGTGTACTAGAATAGAACCAGCTTTCTTCTATTAACCTTTTTGACTGTTGAACTGTCCCGATTACAGGTTGGTGTATACGGATTTGAAGGATTCGTTTGGAATTAATTTGTTTAGAATTAGAATGTGTTATTTGTTCATGACAACAAGGGTGTACTATCCTCAGTATACAGGGACAAGACAGATAGTGACCTGATGACCTGATCTGTCAGCCCATCCCATCACAAAGGGTGCCAGAGTCTGTCTTTGACCAGCGTCTTCATCAGCAGCAGTGAAAGGGTTAAGGCAACCAGCACTGACTCGGAAGCGAACCTGCGGCGCCTAGAGTTTCATACAGGAGTTCTGATTTACAAAGAAAACCGGAATGGACAACAGATGACAACAGCATTAGTTTAAGAAAGTCTTGGAATTTTGTTTGCCTGACAGTCGGAACTTTTTCAGGGTTGAAACTCGGCCACCCTCAACCCCCCAACCTATGCTCTCCCCCCTCAGCCCCCGCAAACTTTGCTGTCTACACCTATCCTTCCTCCTAACCTTTCCTCTCTCTCCTTTCCTTACCCTCACCACTCACCCCCCCACCACACCTACTTTCCTTCTCTCCCTGCACCTTCTCCCCTCCCTCCTGCCTCTCTTCCACCTGCTCCCACCCCTGCACCCCCTTCTCTCCCCCTGACTCTTCCCTATTCGTGGAAGTGAACTTGGCGTATACTGCATTATTGTTACATTATGGACATCAGTACATTGATAGCTAAGCATCATTGCTGTCCTTGTTATGATTTAACGCCTTTTTCCCCGAGTAATGTCATATATGTACTTAACTGTTGCAACTTGTAACGTATATTTTGCCTCTTGGCAAGGCAAGTCAGGAAGACTTTGACTCGCCGAGAATGGACTCCAGTGTGGGAGTATGGAAAGTCAGAGGTAAAAAGAGCACCGATGTTTCATGGATTATTTTCTTTTGGGGGTTTTCAGAGGGAGGTGCGCACACACACACACACACACACACACACACACACACACACGCACACACACCACACACACACACACACATGCAACACGCACACAACACACACACACACACACACACACACACACACACACACACACACACACACACACACACACACACACACACATACACATACTCACACACACCTTTCGTCTTTTGAGCCAGTTTATACCAGCATTGCTAGCAGTGGATCAAATAACAGACTCCAAAATTTGCAGGGAAATGTATTTGTCTGAACCATTCTAGAACTATTTTTTAAAACTCTTGTTGTATTGAAATGTTGCTAATACTTGAGAAAAGAAAACAGTTTGAAAAAAAAGGTTGATAATCATTTTTTTTCGTGCTTTAAGACTTCTGCCTCTTTACCCTGATTTGTTGTCATAGTTTTTCTCATTGACTTGTTGATAGGAATGCTGTCTTAAGTTTCATTAATTTTGGTTACCTGAATCAGTGTGGCAATACAAATACTATTCCTGTGTGGTGGTCTTTGGAGTACCAGTTGCCTTGACTTATTATTGTGCATATGAATAGTCGGTTAATGTCTGGTAATGACAGCGAGCTTTTGGAGCCTGTTTGGACATGTCAGGTGATACCATCGATCATATTCCATCATTTAATATATGCATGTAAGTAAGTTTCTTGAGCAGCAGTGGTGTTTGTTAGTATATCTTTGGTGCTGCAGTAACAGATTAGGAAGAAGGGGGTGTGGATGGGAGGGGATGTTGGATGGTGGAGTTATTTCATCTTCAGAATTTGAGATTTGTTTTTAGATCATGTATAAACATGGCAGCTTTGGGAGACTGTGTGGAGGTGGGTGTGTGTGTGTGTGTGTGTTGTTTTTGTTTTGTTTTGTCTAATTTTTTTTTTTTGAGCAGTGGACTCAAACTGGCAATCATCAGCTATGCAAACACCCTTGCCTTTAGAGTCCCTTGATGTGGCTGGTGGGCCAAATATCATACAGTCCATTTGAAGTCACCTAAGTTTAGCTAAAGCGAAAGAAAAAGAAAACAGTGGGCTGTGAGTGCCTGGATTGCTGTTTTTTTTTATGTATTGATAATCACAGTATTTTTCATCTTTTTTAGAACAAGTAATGAAGATCAATATACTAATAACGTGCTTCAGTCATGGCACATTTCATGGTGTTTGCAATAAAAAGCTATTTTCCCCCCATACTGTAATTGGGGGGGAGGTTTCGGTGTTTGAATTTTTTTTTTTTTTTTTCCCTGAAAGTTGTCTGACTGTACTAACACGACTTTTGCTACAGGCATTCCTTCTTTATAAATGACAATCTGCACTCAGCACTGTGGGTATGTATGTAAGTACAGGGGAATTCTTGTGCATCCTGAAATATGTATAGGAAAAAAAAAAAAGAAAGAAAGAATCAGACTTCACTTATTCTCCTCCTTGCTTTAGAGCCTTTCCCAAAAAAATTCACTGGAAAAACACAGGCTATTCAGGTCATGCCTTTCCAAGGGAGGTTATTCCGCTGGTGTTGAGAAAGATAACTCAGTTTAGTCCCTTTATTTATTTTCATTGTTTCAGAAACGTACCAAAATTGGGGTAAAATACTCAGTGCAGTCAGTCAGATGACTGGAAAATTTATGTACATGATTTTGCAAAATTGGTAAAAATATTTTGATTATTACAAGAGTTTTTTTTTTTTTTTCTGATGGATGAATGTGGATGCGTCGTTACATCTGCTATTGCAGGTTCTTTTAAGTGCAATTGCTGCAATCACAGATTCAGAATTTTGGATACGATTCGCCTTTTGTATTCGTATATTTTTGTGTTGGCGTTTGTGTAATATGCATACGTGCTTTGGTGTAAGTGTTTGTGTGTATATGTTTAGTCACACGCATCTTTATTCAGTCCACAAGACTGAAGGCTGTTGCATAATTGTTTTGTGTTCATGTTGTGATCTGGTTGTCAGCAAGATCGAAGGCTGTTGCGTAATTGTTTTGTGTTCATGTTGTGATCTGGTTGTCAGCAAGATTGAAGGCTGTTGCGTAATTGTTTTGTGTTCATTTTGTGATCTGGTTGTCAGCAAGATCGAAGGCTGTTGCGTAATTGTTTTATGTTCACGTTGTGATCTGGTTGTCAGCAAGATCGAAGGCTGTTGCGTAATTGTTTTGTGTTCATGTTGTGATCTGGTAGTCATATAGTGATCAATGTGATGGATTTTCATAGATTGTGATGTAAACATTTAGGCTGGATTTTTAAAAAAAAAAACTGATCCACAGTTCGACATCAATCCATGTACTTGTCATTGGATAGTTATGAAAGCAACAGTGCTTGTGAATATTGAGTGTGGTGTACATCTTCTTTATATTAGAGGCATGTTGTGAATGTAAAATGTCCAGTATTAAGATTCTTCCATGCGAAGGTTTATTGCAAGTCATTGCTAGTAGCATTTTCATTGTAAGGCCGATGCTTTCTAGTCTGAAGAGGAATCAGCATGAAATGCAGACCCTCAGGTGAGGTAATCATTTAGGTGTTTGTAGATAACTGAAGTGTAATTAAAGACCATGACTGTGGCAAATTGATGGAAATGGTTAGAACATAATTACATCTTGCTCTTTCTCACTCTCTTTCTGTCTCTGGCTCTCTTTCTTTCTCTGTTTATGTATGTTGTGTCTCTTTCTCCCTCCTCTCATATGGAAGTGCTTTTGACTTGAAGAATAACTAAGCATACAGCCAACAGGCACAAAGCGTCTGATGTAGCCCTTGGAATCCCTATGGAAAGGCAAAGCATGATGAGGTACTTGTCTGTCCTACTTTTTTACTGACACAGTAAACCTTTAACAATATCTACATTTGACTGTGAAGAGAAGGTAATCTGGCAAGGGTAGCAAGTTTTCAGGATAACCAATTCAGAAAGCTGCTTTCCATTAATGAATCATGTTCTCGTTAGGGTATTAATGTGAATATAGCTGCGTAGCAACTACCCTTAAAAGTTTTCTGGA
This sequence comes from Conus betulinus, assembly GCA_016801955.1. Lineage (NCBI taxonomy): Eukaryota > Metazoa > Mollusca > Gastropoda > Neogastropoda > Conidae > Conus > Conus betulinus. The sequence continues at coordinate 649,726 of JADBJO010000436.1, forward strand.
ATTTCCCAAATTCAGAAATCATTCCTGAAATCCTTAATGTTGTGTGAAAAAAAAATCCAGACTTTCAACATTTTGCTTTAAAAAGTGGGGCTTGGTGGGTCATTTTTGAATAGGGATGATAAAGTATCACAGTATTACACACAAAAAACCCGAATGATGTGGACATTGCATGTGTGTATGGAAAATGCATAGTCTTTTCAAACACCACATTGTTCTACTGAAATGGATGATAGGTAGGACATTATACAGGATGCAGAATATCTTTTTATCTCCAAATGAAAACATTAATCGTGATTTAGGGACACACAGGTCAGTATAGCTCAAGTTATGTCATGTGGTTTATAGCCCAGGTGACCAAGGAGGTCACATCAGGGTTGTCACAAAATAATCATCATTAGAATCAAAGATATACATAACAAAGGCAAAACTGATTTTCCTCTCTTCGTTTAGTATTTTCTTAGTTTGACTATTTCATGTATTTCAGTTAGACGACATTTAATTGGCTCATTTAGACGTTATTTGTTTTGCCTCGTTTCTCTTTTTTTTTTTTTTCATTTGTTCGCATGTTTGACCTGCTCAAAGAATGGTAGGTCAAAACGCATAGTGGCTGTGTAGTAGTAGTTGTTGCTCCATTCGTAGAGTGGCCCAGTGACTTCCCCTCGTATATTTTTAGTTAGTTCAATTACACTGTTTATTTTTGTTTGGTTCATTTTGTATGTTTTTAGTTAGTTTGATTAAACCATCAGTCTTTATTTGGTTTGTTTTTTGTGTGTCCCATTTCAAGCCTCAAACCAACAAAATGAAGTCTTTTTATCACCTGTGCCATGCAATGTACAATTGTGAGTGTGCTTCAAACACAGTGAAAGCTTTTAATGTGATCCCATTTTTGTGTCCTCACCACCGTACCCTGTTCCATCTGGCCCCTCTGTCTAGAGTGTAAAATCCCGTAGCTCAGCATCGTCAGCCTAAACATTTTCGCCTTCAGATTGGACGACGGAAGAATTTTGAGAGATGACACATGACTTGTCAGAATGCAATCGACTCTGAATCATCGATGGCATGCAAGTTGGGATCCACTCCACCGTTTGTACTTGAGGTTGCCAATACTTGTAACTACTCACAGCTCTTGTATCTTTTACCATTTGCTTTTAAAGCATAGTTTCTGTGGAGTGTTATATTTTTTCCTACACATACAAACACTTGTGTGCACATTTTTAAGATATATTTGTCCATAACATTTGTCTATAATGTGGCCATACCTGCACATATAGGGTACGTATTCAAAAGAGTGATGCTTAACACTGTCAGTGACAAACATGTACCGTTTTTGTGATAGTATTTGTAAGAATTGTAAAACTCATTGTTATACAGCTTGAAATGATACGGTTAACAAGCCTTTTTAATGTTTGATATCAGTGATAAGAAGGGTGTAGATAGTGATAACTTTAATTAACATTATAAAGGAGCGTTATGACGTCACTGTAATAATTTGCATGTTGCCTTTGTTGATGTGTGTAAATTGTTGTTTTCATGGTAACTGTCATCTCACGCCATGTCTGCAGCATGTACAGCTAATAAATCCACTCCTTGTTTTAAAAAAATCATTTTTCCTCGTTTTTTTCTTTTAATGCAAAATCATGTGTGTAAACAAAGTTTTGTCTTTCTCCCTGATTCAGTGTTTGTGTTATGACTGCTTTTTGTGTAGCAATAAAACACAGTGCCAGTGGTCTGAAACCTACTAGGGATAATAAATCATGGAATACATCATTATTATATAACCAACCTGAAAGTCATGTTTGACCAGCAAAGTGGTTAGTGCAGCAGACTGGGGCTGAGAGGTTATAGGGTTCAAACCCTATTGTCACCCCAGTCATTGCAACATTTTTTCAGGACTAACTGGCTCTTTAATCATGTAGTTTGAATTTCCTCCATTGACGTGACACTTTTCTCCCTTGTTAGAAAATTTTCCCATTTACTTCACATGTACTCAATAAATGTGTAGATTCAGGTATGTTGTGTTTTCTTGCAGCTTATTGTAATGTTGGTTGGATTTATTAGCTGTGGTTCAAGTTTCAAGTTTTAATTATTTTAGCCCATTGGCCCATATAGATAGAGTCCTTTCAGAGCTGTTAAACGCATACAGCGAAAAGAAAAGCACAAAAAAAAAAAAAAGAAAAAAAAAGTCACATTCTTTACAGGTCAAATCATCAACACAAAAATCCTGGAAAAGAAAATAAACAACAAAGGCAGTCAGTAACATGGTAGGTAAACTATTCACATCTCAGTTTCATCTGAGGTGACTGCAGGCAAAAATTACAATGAATTTAAAACAAGATAACTGTTCAGCCAAACGAAAGAAACAAACAATTAGTAGACAAAACAGGATCCGTCTCAACCTCGTAGGTCTTCTTCAGGCAAGACAAACAACATTTTAAGACATGGAAAATAAACATCCATTTTGCACCCAGTTTAAGGAGATAAGTGATTCTTCATGCTTCTTTTAAGTTTATTGAAATGTTGTTGCATGTAGAACTATTGGCTGCGCTGTGGGCGCTTGGCATCCTTGATTTTTCACTCCCAGATTTTGAAAAAATTTAGGAAGTGAATGAAAATCATTTAAATACCACAAAAGTGCATCAAAATACCCTATGGGCACAAAAAAAAAAGAAAGAAGAACAGTAAAGAAATTGTCTTTTTAGCCGCCTAGGCTTTGTGGACAACATCTATCTTTGGTTATACGAGTAAATCATGTCAGAAAGCTGGATCAGAGACTGACCAGTGAACGTTTTCTCTTACATTTTCTCTTTCATCTGTCTCTTTTGTTTATCTCTGGGTTAGTGTATGTATTGGACTGTGCAACTAAGCTGTAAAGCCTCTCGCAACTGGAGTGGACTTGGCAACAAGTTTACTTTTAAAAAACAAGAGTGCCAGTTGTGACTGACCATGTGTATGGCATCGTTAATCCAGTGCTTATTTCTGTTTTTTCCTGTGTACAATATACAATATATGCCATAACCAGTTACATCCCACTCTCATTTGTAACACCATAACATCAATCCTTGCTTTTTCAAAAGCATATGATTCGTCGTGACGGCTTCATTCAAAGACATGGGTATGACCCTGACAGGTTTTTTTTTTTTTCCAATGTCCCATCTTCTGTGCCACCTCAGTGGCATTGCACCCACGCCACTCATTCTGAGCCCCCATCCACCGCCACAGCCCGGCTCATCCTGCTGCAGTCCGGGCACCAGCAATCCACAGGGAGCAGTCAGTGTCATGTTGTCAAGAGGCAACCCACCAGAGAAGACACTGCACTGCTGCCAAGTCACTTTGTGTACAATGGTGCCTGTTTCGATCCAGCATACACAGGACACTGCCTACTCAGCCCCCTACTGACAACAATAATTGCTTAGTTGCAGAACAGTTGTTGACTGAACTGTCCCTCTGGAGGGCGCTACCGTTTGCATCCAAGGACATCCAGGTACGGCCTTGACTTGTCTTTATAGTGAAAGGCCTGAAAGGTGGCGGACTGGGCTATATAAAAGGTGTCACTGAAGTGTTTGAAAGGCATGAGCACCTTTGTTAACAGTCAGTCACAAGATGTTCCAGTGTAATAGCTGATTGCTACGTGCTGCAGTCTGCAAGAGGCGATTCCAAGCTGAATGTGCATGCTGAAACATGTTCCTAGCACCAATTAATCTGACAAAGAAGCAACGCCGAGGATGCACAGTGCAGTGTTATCAATGCCTGGCAACAGCCAATGCCGATTTGGATGTCCAAATGATACTGAGAATTGAATTTTGTTATCTATATGGTTCCTGTCTCTAACTGTTCATGGGAAGGAGTGTTGTTTTGTTTTACAGGACAGAATGGCAAAATACCTTTTGTTTTTGAATGTTATTTTCCATATTTTTTTTTAATGGCAAATTTGGATGATGATGATGTTGGATAAATAGTCAACTCAGTTTTTTCTGCAGCTTCAGATACTTCGCTGAAGTGGTTGTTGGTACCATCTCCTCAGCCACTCTGCACAAGAATGTTGGAAACAGTTGTTCCCGTCATTTTATGTAGAGTAGGGAGTTTATGTTTTCAAAGGAAATCTGTCGAAGTCAGGAATGGAATTTGTGACAGTGAAGGCTGCTGCATGCACCACACCACCCAATCCTTATTGATCTGTCTTCTGCACGGATGGCAAACAGTTGCCCCAAATTCCAGCAATGGTTTGATAGGAGCTAGGAATGTGTTAAGTTTGCAGGTTGTGGAGTGGTGTTGGAGATGATGGCAAATACGCAAATGTGCAGCTTGCTTTGTAAGTGATGGTGTTGGTCTTGGCTGTGCAGATAATGTCTTTTTAAAGCTGAAGGTCTAGAAAGGGTCTGGAACAGACTTTTTGAAGTGTTGTGCTGTTCAGGGTGAACAAGAAGGTGGGAAACTGGTTGTCTTGCCAGACTTATGATGTGACATTTGCTGGGATTGAAGTGTTTGCCCCATTCCTCAGAGCACGACTCCAGATTCTTCAGGTCTTCTGTAAGGCTATAGAGATCACTGAAGTTGATCTCTCTATAGATCTCGGTCAACTGCCAAAAACACATTTTGGAACTGACTCTCTCTCTCTCTCTCTCTCTCTCTCATACACACACACGAACACATGCGTGCGCCTGCTGACATTCTCATTTATTTTTAACATGAATGTAAAATTCACAGATGCAGCGTGAATAACTTGTCATTTGTAAAGGTCTTTAACATGTAATATTTTTTTCTAAATCAAATTAGTGATATAAAACACTCGGTTAAGTTTTCTTTTATAATATTTCTATATATTGTAATTGTCGCAGATAATTCATTGAGGATGGCATTAACAATAGCAGACCTGGCTGAAATGTCTTATGCTACCAGTGCACGGGCATTGCGACAGATAGGCTCCAGAGCGCTGTGTGACGTCAGCATCCGGTTGCACGCATGCCATTCAGCTTGGCGAGGTATTCACCCTTCGCCCTCCCCCGCCCCTTCCACCCTACTCTATCGCTTCCCTCCCCCCACCTTTCCCTCCCTCTCTCTCACTCACACACACACACACATACACACACTGGAATGCGCATGCCTTCAGTAACGCTTGTGGTCAATTGTTTTCGATCCTAATCATGTCTGATCAAAGATAGTACGTGTAAGGCGTGCTATCTTTGGTCTGACCTATTTACTTTGCAGCAGAGCCACCCGTGCCCCTTGCCCCTCCATACTATTGCTCTCCCTCCCCACATGATGGAGGTCGATCAGC
>JADBJO010000436.1:660000-672660 GCA_016801955.1 Conus betulinus
AGAAAAGCTACGACAACAACGTCCACGCGCACTCAACCAGCCTGACAATAGAACCAACACAGTGCCCCGCGGCAATACCATCTGAACGAGTCCAAGACTCCTGCTCTTCAAAGGTTGTTTACAAAGCGACCTCAGCTGACTGAGTATGTAGCGCCCACTTGATGCCCCGAGATCCGAGAGGTTACGTCCCTCCCCACCCCCTTTCACTATCGGGAAGGGTTCGAAATTGGCAGAGTCCCTACTACCTTAGGTGCCATCTGTCACCTGACCACTTCGTCTTCCTTGACACAATTCGAACGTGTACGGTGGGTAAGGCACACTGGTTAATGGTCTATTACCTATTTCGGTACTAGGTAGAACATTCCTCGTCTCTAAGCGCTTAAGGTCTTTTGCGAGAGGTTTCACGCCCCTTGACATGTACTGTCATAAAAAAAAAAATAAATAAATTAATGAGAAACAAATATGATACCAATAACATCCGAACTACATGAAAATCATAAGGGAAACTTAACAGGGAAACATTTAACACTTATAAGTAAAATAATAAAATCAGAAATTGTAATAATAAAACAAATCACACCTTAACTGTACTGAAAATTTGAAATCTCTCTCTCTCTCTCTCTCTCTCTCTCTCTCTCTCTCTCTCTCTCTACCACCATAAAATAACAAGCAAAAAACAACAAACAAAAGAAAACAATAAAAACACCCAAACACACACACACACACACACACACACACACACACGCACACGCACGCACGCACGCACGCACGCACGCGCGCGCACACACACGCGCGCGCGCGCTCCATCTCATAGTGGGTTGAAATGGAACGAAGCAGCAGATATACTTGCTAAAGCTGGAGCTAAACATTGCCTCGATTGTAATTTATTATCTTCACTGAAAACATCTTCGTCAGAAATTTGAGAAAATTGTGTTTATAACAGAAATTGTGGGAGAAATCTCAAATATGTAAATACTTGTCCTCGTCACATTTCCAAGACAGAACAAAACTCAAGTTAGATGCATGGAACACAAAATATTGTTACCATTTTTTTGTGCTTGTGGTAAGTCTATTTCAGTGCATCATTTGTTGATAGAATGTTCTGTCTTAACTTCAATTTACAAAGAAAATTCTATTGATATCAACGTCCAAGATATCAGTCAAATTTTGTCCATCCCTTCTATCATAAACATTGCTACTATTATCGCACACAATTTAAAATTGCCAAGTTGCTTTGATACGTGTTTATTTTTACCACTAATTCAAAAAGTTATTGTTATTTTTATCTTTGAGGTTAAGCTTTGTTAGCTAGAGATGACGTTTTAAATTATTTTTCGTCTAATATCATCAATGGTGAACAGACGTTAAATTAACCATTGAACTGAACTGAACACACACACACACACACACACACACACACACACACACACACACACACACACACACACACACACACGCACGCATGCACGCATGCACGCACACACACATGTACGCGAAACAATTAATGCATCAAACAACATAAATGATGTGTTTTTTCAATTTATTTTTGACAGAAAACTTTAAATTTCATGAACTTGAGTTTAATATGTTGATTTTGTATAGTAGTCGTCGACATGTCATGAAATGGCTTCAGTTACTCTGTGCAATTAATTTGTGCTTTTGCCGTATACTACGATGTTAACGACGACGACGACGACGACGACGACGACGACGACCACGATGATGATGATGATGATGATGATGATGATGATGATGATGATGAAAGACAGTAAGACAGACAGACACTCTGGGGAGGAATGAGACGGGCACGAGAGAGAGAGAGAGAGAGAGAGAGAGAGAGAGAGAGAGAGAGAGAGAGAGAGAGAGAGAGTGTGTGTGTGTGTGAGTGTGTGTGTGTGTGTGTGTGTGTGTGTGTGTGTGTGTGTGTGTGTGTGTGTGTGTGTGTGTGTGTGTTGTGTGTGTGTGTGTGTGTGTGTGTGTGTTCCTCTTCATTGTTCTCATGGAAGTCATTCACCTTTCTCGCATCAGCAATTCAAAAGGTCCTCGTGTATTTGGTCAATATATTTATCTTCACACACACACACACACGCGCGCGCACGCACACACACACACACACACACACACACACACACACACACACACACACACACACACACACACACGAACAAAGCGCGCGCGCATTCGCACTCATGCAGAAACAAGCCTATATGTGTACTCACGTGTACACTCACGTGGGCTGAAACTGCGCGCGCGTTCGTGCACGCGGGTGTACACACATATACACACACACACGCAAAATCAAGTGCGCTTATGTGTTTGTGTATGCGTGCGTGCGTGCATGCATGATTTGTGGGCCGCGTTTTGTCAGCATGCCTTTGCATGTATGCATGTGCGCGTATGTTGGTACATACATGTGTGTACGACTACACGCATGTGTGTGTGCGTGCGTGCGTGCGTGCGTGCGTGTGTGCGTGCGTGTGTGTGTATGTGTGTGTGTGTCTCTGTGTGTGTGTTTGTGTGTGTGTGTTTATGTGAGTGTGTCTTTGATTATTTGTTAGAAATGGGATGTTCAATTATCATCGGTCAGTAGAGTTGATGAGGAGGAGGAGGAGGATAATAATAATAATAATAATTATCACACACACACACACACACACACACACACACACACACACACACACACACACACACACACACACACACACACACACACACACACACACACACACACTGACTGAAACAGCTTTGCACTAATTAGAGCGAAAGGCGGGAAGGATAAAAAAAAAAAAAAAAAAGAAAAAAAAAGAAAGAAAAGAAAAGAAAGCAAAGACAAAATATGCATCGTCCCAACCCCCGCATTACACCTTCTTCTTCCCCCCCCCCCCCCCCCCCTCCCCCCCCCACCCCCCCCCCCCCCCCCCCCCACCCCCCCCCCCCCCCCCCCCCCCCCCCCCCTTTCTTGCAGCATAGCAGCTTTCGCTACCACCCACCGGAGAATTTTCAAGTTAAACATGGTCGATCAAATTTTACGTCAGCATTTAATATGTCTGCGTCTAATGAAGGATCTCAATGATTCATATCCGAATTGTTGCCCATGACAATTGCGCATTTCGCTGACGGTATATTGCGTGTCAATTGACAAATAGTAATGAAGGGTGCTTGTTAGCTCCAAAAGGTCATGATTAATGTTTTCACAATATAACAGTAATAAGATCAGTCATGTTCGTAGGGAAGAAAAAAAAAGAGTAATTATATGCGTGACTGAGGAGAGAAAGGTATTTGTGAGAATGGAAAACATGTAATCATTTCACAAGGAAACAAAAGCTTCCACCGTTCCATGCTGTGTGTAGAGTTTGGCTGGTGAGACATTGGAAAGGAAACATTGTTTGTTTCGCACATTCGCACGCACGCACGCGCGCACCTTATGACCCAGTTAAGTTGTGAGCTATGTATGTGATTAAGTATGACCACGGCAAGTGATTTTCAGCCTTCGACAGTCTGTGTGTGTTCTTCGCGAGTTGCCGCTATTCTGTCAATTATCTTATATTAATGTACAAGCACGAGTCACATTGTTATCTATTGTTATGAATGATAACAAAATGTGGCCTATTCACGAGTCGTAATTAGTGATCACGTATAACTGTGATATCAGAGCAAAAAAAAAGCAAGGAAGTCATTTAAGCAGCCTAGTTATTGTAAGCTTACTAGTCACACTTACGTGTGAAAATAGTTATAATTGCTGTTATCTTGTTGAAATTGACTGATTTCACAGTGAACAAGAAACCGAAAACCTGAGCCTGTAAACTGTCAAGTATAAAACTAGAACCTCTTGTTTATTTTGGGGTGTCGAAAAAGGCAAACAGGACAGAAGAACACGTTTACACACACACATACACACGCGCCGCGCGCGCACGCATACACACACACACACGCGCGCGCGCGCGCACGCACGCACACACACACACACGCGCACACACACACACACACACACACACACACACACACACACACACACACACACGCGCGCGCGCGCGCGCGCGCGCAATTATGAAGGCCTCTAGAATAAAGAAAGGTCCTAACTGAACTCGCAAAACTAAATCGCTCATACAATCGATGGGCCGCCGGTGCAACACGACAAAGATTATGCTTACGCTAAATAAAGACCTAGACTGTTCATGTGCATGCCTCTTTTTGCGTGACACTCGCCAATGCTGGCCTACTCGTAAGACTTTCTATAATATACAAAATTTTATCAGGGTTTTTTTGACAACACACTGACCCAGACAGTAATTGTCCATAGAAGAATAATAAAAAAAAAAAAAAAAAAAAGATTTTGCTGTGCGGGGATTAAAAAAAAATAATACAAAAACTTTCTTCTGAAGCGAGTTATCGGCAACAAGTATAGGGTTTGACATTTATTCGCAGGACTAAATGAACACTTGGGACGTTATATCCAGTCACAAATTTAACCTACGATTTTTACTTCTTCTTCTTCTTCTTTTTCTTTAACTGTTTACATTGTTTGGTATGTCGATCAAAAAACGATTTTTTTTTTAAATGTTGTGTTGTTGTTGTTTCATCCTCTTGAACCCCCATCCCCTCCTCGATCCGTGACCCTTCCTTCCCATTCCTGCTCCCCCCCCCCCCCTCCCCGCCCCACCCCCACCCCCACCTCCACCTCCTCCCATCTTGCGTACACAGGTGCTCACGTAAGCCAATACTGACATACATTCTTTCTGCTTAAATGAATGGCACATTACCATTCAATGGTCATCAGTTCTGTCTATTAACATACCACCAAACGTGCAGCAACTTCTGTGTTCAAGCGTTTAAAACACACACACACACACACACACACACACACACACACACACACACACACACACACACTGGAAAAAGAAAGAAGGAGAAAAGAACAGACAGGGGGGAAACAGAGAAAAAACACAAAAAGAAAAAGAAAACAGAAAAACAAGGAAACCGGATCCACTTGTCAAACAAAACAAAACACTTTCTCTCTCTCTCTCTCTCTCTCTCTCTCTCTCTCTCTCTCTCTCTCTCTCTCTCTCTCTCTCTCTGTGTGTGTGTGTGTGTGTGTGTGTGTGTGTGTGTGTGTGTGATCGTTGGGATGGTTAGATTTAGGATTAACGTTCGCGACCACCAGAGGCGATAGGCAGATAGGAGTATGTGGGTGGTGGGAAGATTGGGGGTGGAGGGGGAGTTGGCTAATACGACGCTAATACTACTAGAAGGATAAGATGTTTAAAATGGGAAGCCAAAACGCTTTTTATAAATAGATACTTTGACACTGTGATATTTTATTGTCATTACCAAAGAGGTCTTTTGACAATGGGGGGGGGGGGGGGGGGGGTGGTGGTAACAGAACAATAACATTTCGCTCCTCCTTTCCTGCAAACAAATAGTACACATTCATTCTAAGTGTGTATCAAATTACAGGTTAACAAAAACAAATAAATTCGAAACATTTCCTCATGTCCTCAGGCACAGGAGTAATGCAGTAAAGTTTGAAAAAAAATCTTCTTAAGACTGATTCGACCATCCACTCAATCAAATGACATTGTATCCTGCTGATTTCTTCCACATGCGATGAATGATAACATTCGATAGATCAGATAGATAGATATATAGAGAGTCAGACAGACAGAGAGATAGATAGATAGATAGATAGATAGATAGATAGATAGATAGATAGATAGATAGATAGACAGACAGATAGATAGATAGATAGACAGACAGACAGACAGACAGATAGATAGAGATAGATAGATAGATAGATAGATAATGAGAACGAGAGGGATTGGGGTGTTCTATGAATGAGCTAGCCATAGGCTAGCACCTAATTTATTATCTGGCAGGCGACAGCACGTCCTAGTTACATGAGGCTTTTGACATTTTGGGAAATATTCCTCCAGTCTTGTTAAAAGCCTGAAATCTCAACATGTATGTCTGCACAACATTTACTTGTATCACAATTAATCAAACGAAAATGAAAATTTGTGTTTACTTGTTGTCCTGTGCTGTTGGCTGTAAAAATATTCATACAGACAAAGTGAAATAGTGAAGTCTGTAGACCTAAATCATCCAACACTGTCGATATTTGGCGGCTGAACCCCAAATACAGACTAATTTCAAGTTCTTGTTTTAACTTTTGGCATTGTCATTGGATGTTTAGTTTAAAAAAAAAAAAATGTATTCCCATAGATTAAGTTACAGAAATCTGAAGTTCCACAGAATAAAAGCTATGAATATGAAAAATAGAAAGGAAATGCGATACAAAACATTAAGATACACACGTCTTTCTGAATATCAGTAGGGCTAAATGTTTGCAATTTATCTTCTGAGATCATCTTTGGTGAATCTCCCCCAAGTAATTGGTCTCACTCGTTACATATATGCATACTGCTGCTTAACAAAAAAAAAAGGCTTACAATGTGTAAAACTGCATATAGGCAATACGCCACTGTAGAAACAGTTTACAATATATGATACCTGGACCAGATTCAGCAATATTAAAACGAGTCCACTGTAGGATTTTTTTCCCATCGTGTGAACATTGTAGGCGAGTTGTAGGAAAATACATTTACAAAACGTGTGGTGACGGGCGTCACCCAACGCCTGCTGTGAGATGCCTAAAAAATGAACAGGCAGCTCAGCAGGGCCTAAGTAACTGATATCAGATTATGGGTGCCTGCCTTGATGAAAGAGGGCGTTCTGCCAAGATGTGGTAGACAAAATGTAAGGTGACGCCATCTTTGTTGTTAACAGGGCCATGTAACGACTGAACTAAAGTATGTTTTTCTGGCTTATGCTTTATCTTGAAGTCATTGTCATCAGTGTATATGCCACATGCCAAACAGAATAAACTTATTGTTTTGTTTTTTGTTTCTTATATGATGGAATTAGCTTACAATAACACTTTTCAAACACACACACACGCGCGCGCGCGCGCGCGCGCACACACACATGCATGCACGCATTCATGCACGGACGCACGCACGCACGCATGCACGACGCACACACACACACACACACGCACACGCACACGCACACACACACACACACACAACTGCTCCGAGGCTTTAAGATTAGACTATATATAGGCAGATGCAATTGGATTGTTCTGGGAATTTCCTATTGTATGTCTGAAAGTTGTTTCCTCCTCTTTCTTCATAAGCCCATCTTCATACAGGTTAGGTAGTTCCAAGCAGACAAATTCAAATGAAGGGAATGGCACTAGGTTTCGAATGCCAGCCAAAACAAAGGCAACGTCACGGGTGAGCTCTAACCCCTGAAATGTGACGTGAGCTAGATGTAATTCAAGTGCAGGTCCAGAGACAAATTCAAATGAAAGGAATGGCACTAGTCTTGGAAGGCCAACCAACACAAAGACAGCGTCACGGGTAAGGTCAAAGGCCGGAAATGTGGCGTGAGCTAGATGTAATTCAGGTCCAAGCCCAGAGACAAACGAAAATAAAAGAAAAGGCACTGTTTTGGGGACGCCAGCCAACACAAAGACAGTGTAACGGGTGAGCTCAAAGGCCTGAACTGTGACGTAAACTACACGTAATTCGGGTCCATGTCCACAGTTACAGATTAGGCCTAAAGCGCTGAAAGTCTAGTTTACACTCAAAAGAAAAAAAAAAATGTTTTCACAGATGCAGAGAAGTAGGGGAGATAGAATGAAAGTGACGATGTTAAAGTTTAAATTATGAAATCATTTACCGACAGCTATGAGACCATTAGTTTCCATCTTTTGAACAGAATCATCAGTTTTATGCCTATCCAGAACTCACTTTCTTGTGTAGACATTCGGGTAACAGCTGAATGAGGGGTGAAGGGAAAAGGACTGGGATGGTACAGTTAATTGCTGGATTGCTGTCAAGCCCCTCGAGCAGCCCTGCTGGTGACATTTCCAAAGGAATCGGCTTTGTGTGGCTGCACATCAAAAATTAATGCGCAGGGCCTTGCTGAAAGGACTCGAGTATTTCTTGACTGGCGTTTTTTTTTTTTTTTTTTTTTTAAGAATTTTTGTTGTGTCTGAAAATTGTTACTTCTCATTTTTCTTTCATATGGCAATCAAGATACAAGCCATGTGGTTCCAAGCAGACAGATTAAAATCAAAGGAATGGGACTATTTGGGCGCTCTCTGCTGGCGCAAACATAGGATCACGGGTGAGAGCAAAGGCCTGAAATATTACGTCGACTAAGGGGAAGGTCATGTGTTTGAAGATTGTTTATGATTCCATCAGTGAAAATCCCCCAAACAAAGGGAAATAATCGGTGGGAAGTTGTTCCTTTGATCACTTATCAGTTTGACATTAAATGTTGGCTCAGACTTATTGTACGCCTCAAAACGCTTGAATGGATTATATTATATAGTGTTTTTGGTGCAAAATCCTAATTGTGGCGTGTGGCCTGTGTAGGCCTATATACATAAACTGACGCACTCATTACGTGAACGTGTTTTCGTGTCCTGTTTAGTTGCAAAGTAGAAATGACTTTAGATAGGTGCATAAATGTTGATTTCCTTTGCAATGATATAATGGAATAAATAAGTGATAAAGGGAAGACTAGAGCAGGTAAATATTATTTTCTGCCATTGTGGTAACGAAATCTGGTTGAGCGGAAGTTCATCCAATCAGAAACACACAGGCTCAAAGACATATCCGGATCTCCGCCCTGGTTTGAGGCTGTGTCTTTACACAGGCTAGAACACCAAGGCAACATCAAAATGTTGTTATGCTCTGCATAGTTATGCGGGGATTGTCTTCAGTCGTGACAAGCTCCTAGAATAACATTATGAGTCTCCAAATCCCTCGAAGTCGGAGTGTGGCTGTCTACGTACGTGGCGGGGTAATAAAAAAAAAAAAAAAAAACGGTCACACACGTGACGTTCCCATCCCAAGCCGATGCATTTGTACCGTAGTGTTCAAGTACTTCGGCTCTTCGGATGATCCCTGGAGTCTTTTAGACAGGGTACGACAAACAACAATAACATATCCGAATCTCTTACACATCTGTGGTCAAAAGTCACAGAATTGTTTGTAGAGTCAATTTCCTGCAGCGATTGAAATGTCAATTCTCTAAGTTAAAAACTAACGACCGGCGTGCCAATGGGAAAGCATTCGGGACAAAACGAAACAAAAACAATAAAAACAGATATAAACACATTCCAAAATAGTTTGTAATCACGTGAACACTCCTAGTGCTCAGTACAAAGTACAGAATTGCGTAGCCTGACATACATGAAAGCTTATGTTACAATAAGATTGACAGAAGGACTACAAGACAAAATTTGTCTTCGAGGAATTGATATCAAAATAAATAAATAAATGGACGACAGTTTTTGTTTGTTTGTTTGTTTATAACGCCCGATTGAATATGGATGTGGCAGCGTCAAAGGGAGACGACCTACAACACCAAGTGCCCCGTCTCCATTGTCACGCGCGCCAAATAGCATTCCACATCCAGTGTTCGCTTTAAAAGACAAGCTGTATTTGCGCTTGCAAACCTAGCAGCTAACTAGGGAGTGGAAAGAAAACAAAGAAAACTATTTGTACAACCTGTTCATTGGCATTTGTATCGTCTGCGGCGTAGGCCTAGCTCGTTTATACATCCTGGTATGCATCGAGATCCTTCCGATCGAGGATTTCAAGATCAAGATGAAACACACATTAACACACACACACACATCATTCACACACACATACACACGCGCACATGCGCGCGCGCAAAACCAAACCAAACAAAAAAAAAAAAAAACGCCCCTAAAAAAAAAAAAGAAGAAGAAAAATCCTCTCTCTCTCATTCATCCTGTCCCACACCCCACTGTCCTGATGTAAGATCCCAAATCAAGGTCGTCTGTAGTGGCTGGTGTGGTCACCGTTCCGGTCACTTGTGAATAAGAGGTAGGACCACCGTAGATACTAATACTACTAGCAGTTCTATGTATAGGAGAAGAGCACTCTCCGAGTGCTGCAGTTGTCCTGATGCTGGATATGTTACTGTCGACTGCAGGTATGATTATCTTCTGGATTCTCTTGACATCCTCCTCTTTCTTCAGCTCCTCTATTATCATCTCTCTCTTTGCTTTCCCTTTCGCCTTTGACCATCCTCTCATGTCTGGTCACCGCAGCCCCTGTCTGTCGATCTGAGTGTGACGTGTTATTTCCCTGATCTTGAGTTTCCTTGGCCACATCCACTACTCCTGAGCCGTCCATGTTCTGTCAGTCTTGAGCTTGAGCCGGAGAGATCTCACAACTTTTGTCTTCGGAGTCCTCAAGCATGACTAGTAACCTTGCTTTACCGCGCTTTACCCATCCTCCAGGATGGAGTTTTGGGAGAAACTTCAGTTTCGCTAGACAGCACTGTCAGTGAGGCCGGTGTACCGCTTTTAAATCAATGTCGGATTGTTGGTAAAGAACGAGGTCAAAATGTTAGCTGTCTTCGGTTATACTCGATTCTTTATGGTTTATCATTCATTGATCTGGTCAAGATGACTGAGCGTCAGCTGTGAAAACTAAGAGCTCTTTTCTCAGTGTTGCATACCGCGGTTGGTGATTTAGTCACTCAGTTGTCCAATCAGTATCACACATGTTGGAATCTCCACATTGCCACAGGTGGGCTTTATCTCGCTCTGTTGGAGGCAGTCAAAGTAGCCTGGATGTGTTGTCAAAGGTCTAGAAAGCTTTGGAAACCACGACACAGATCTTTGTTTTCCCCGATTTTAACTTTGACTCGGTGGAGTTCACGTGACGGATTGATTGTATCTGCTCGGGCTGACGACTCTTTGAATGATGAGTATGAAGACCCGGCCCTATTAATTATTTGTCTTGTCTGTAATCCAGTTACAACCTGCTTTGACTGACTTTGTTCATCTTATTGTTTGCTGGTGACTTAGCTTTTTTTCCTCATCTCATCAAAAACGCCAGCAGGATTACAAAATCGATTTAGACGTCTTAGTGCTCTATGCACAAGCATTTGTTCTTAGATGTTGATATAGGTAAATCTAAGTTTATGGTATTCAGAAAACGGGGTTATTTGGGCAGAAATGAAAAGTGATTTCTGGATGGAGAAGAGCTGAAGGCTGTAAGCAGTTATACTTATTTAGGTTTTACATTTACCACAAGGTTAAGTTTTAAGCAAGGGCTCAGGCACATGGTAACAAAAGAAAAGAAAGCAATCTATGACTGTGCTCGAGTGCTTCTCAAACTCAGTGAAATTACAAGACGACGTACTTTAAAATCTTTTATGCTCAGATGCACCATTTTGTTGTATGGGTCAGAAATCTGGGGTTTTGATGCTATATATGCTATATAAGCGATTGAAAAGGTGCACACGCGGGCGTTTAATTGATTTTTAGCGTCTTCTATCAAACCCCGAACAAATGTATATATGGAGAGTTAGGCAGATATCCTATACACGTCAATTCATGCTTGAGAGCAGTCAGGTATTGGTTGAAGCTACTCTATATGGATACTAACAAACTGCCCGAGCAGGCCTATTAAATGCAACTCATGGAAGGCAACGGAAAATCATGTTGGGCATCCAAGCTAAGAGATATCCTCCAACACGCGGAAATGGGAGAGAGGCGTGCGTAGTGCGCATGGGTGTTCTGAGGATATAAGGTCAGTGAAGAGTGGGATGGGGTGGTAAACAGTGTGTGTGTAGGAGGGGGGGGAGGGAGTAGGGAGGAGGAGCTGAGTGTATTTCAGAGTTCAGCTATAGGCTAATCATGACTTGTCTGTGCGTTAGAAAAAGAAAGTAGCCTATGTTATTTTCAGAGTCCATGCAAAATGTATTGGGATTGTATCATATCTGTCTTTAACTGAAATGTTAAGAGTATAATGACGTCTGAACATTAAACCATCTGGAATCTGTCTTTCCTTTAAAAAAAGAAAATCCTTTAAGACCTTTAAGAAAATTTCCGGTGCGTTTTTGGAAGGTGAGTTTTAAAGAGTTGTGCGAATTATTATTACCATTATTTTATTCTATTTTTTAATGACTTGTGAGTTAACTTCAACGCGGTGACAGCCCTGATATAGCCCTTTGCGGTCAGCTGGGCTGTAAGTAACATTATCATTACCATAAGGGAAGATTTTATTTGAGCGGCCGCGCCTCCGGATTCTCCTATGATTTAGCTATGATTCGTACAATGACGATGTCTGTGTGGAGTCGTTAAAGGCTGCCCATCAAAGGTTTCCTCTCTCTCACTGACCGGCAGTTCACCCAACATATTCCTCTTTGACAGGTCTTTCCTTCGTTCACGTTGTTGTTGATGGTTGTGGAGGCGGTGGTACTGATGTTTTTTCCTTTCTTCTTGTGCCTTTTAGTGACAAAGTTGCATGTTGGCAGCTGATTATTATCATTACTTTTTCTTTCTAATTTACCATTTACTTATTTCATTTTATTTTATTTATAGTTTAAACTGATTGTCTCTTTCAATTGTACCTTTTGCTGACGTAGTTGCATTTCAGCAGACAGGCTTAAGCTGAGATCAGTCAGACATAGGGCGTAGGCTTACTATTTAAGTCAGACCCCAAAGTGTCAACAATGATAGGGGCCTACTTCAACTATGTCACAGTGTGTGTGTGTGTGTGTGTGTGTGTTGCTTGCTTGCGTGCGTGCGTGCGCATTAAGTGC
>JADBJO010000436.1:672960-687960 GCA_016801955.1 Conus betulinus
AGAGAGAGAGTCCTTAATACCTTTTTTGTCAAAATCAGGACAGGAGACAGAGGGTGTTTGGTGAGAAAAGCAAACCGAGACAGAGGGAAGACAAGTTTCAGAAAAACGCATAGTGTTGTGACTGACTAGGTTAGATGTCACATGGCTAGTCAATTCAAGACGCTACGCGCTTTTAGAAAAGAAATTTCCCTCTGCTAGGACCAAAGAAGCCACCAATCTTGAGTGTATGCTCGATCCACCGACTGTCGCTTCTCGGAGCTCGTGGGACAAGTCTCCGCTGACTGTGGCAACAACAGTTCGCTCGACCAGAAATAGCAAATGGCGAAAGGCAGGGGTAGGAGAGGATGTTGTGGGGGGGGGGGGGGGGGGGCGAAAACACGGAAAGGAAAGCGAAAAGGCGAGGACAGGAGAGAAGTCAAAGGCAGACGACAACTATTTGTGATTTCTGCCAGATTGACCGAGGACTGTCTACAGACCAAAACCCAGGTGAAAGCTTTGGCAGCAGTTAAAGTATAAATGAACAACATTACATGCCCGGAGGATGGCGAATATCCAGGCGCTCACAGAAGAGGATTCTTTTTTTTTTCGCTCGAGTGGATGGGCCCTTTAACATAAAGACGATGAGAAAGAGGGAAGTGAGGAAAAGAGTTGTTGTTGAGGACCAGGGCCGCTGTTGCAAAAAACTGGTGTCTTTTGCAAGCCCTTTGCTGGTGTGGTATTGGACAGTGTCAGTTTTAGTCCCTGTGGAAGTAGACCGCTTTTCAAGCATAGCCGACTGTTCTTTGATAAGAGGCAGGAGGCAGAAATATAACGATGACTACGTAACTGAGAGAGTCGCATGGATTGGGCGAGTGCCTGTGCATCTAGAATGGACCCATCGTCCCGTATGTCCTCGTTGGCTGGGTGGAAACTGCTGACGCTAGGTGCTGGAGTTTTTTTTTATAGACAGGATAGCTTCCAGCCATGATATAAGATGGATTGAGAAAAAAGAGGAGGAAGGCAGTCACTTCGTTTTCTCTCAGACAAAATGTTGATGGATGTCGTTTGTGTTTCTGTGCACCCTACTCTCTCTCTCACTCTCTCTCTCTGCTCTCTTCTCTCTCTCTTCTCTTCCTCTCTTCTATCTCTCTCTCTCTCGCTCTCATCAATATAAAATCAAAATGTATTCACTAAAGTAGCCACTTATATCGAATAGAATGATAAGTTGTGCAGTTCAGGTAAGCAACAGATACTATCCTTTTACTGACAGTCCTGCCTAAATGCAGTTGGGACCAATGGACCAGCATGACCGATACTCGCCACAGGATGTATACGGAGGAGACACTCGAACATGAGGTCACCTCAGCAGCAGAAGGGGAAGAACAGAAAAGTGCAGTTAAGGTGTTTGTGTCTTTTTTTTTTTTTCAACACAAAAATGGTCATTGACGCAGGATTAATGATAATGTTAAGGTGGTCATTTTCCATCCGTACCAAACAAGGGTTTTTTTCGTTTGTAATATATTGAGGTTTTAAACGGGCCGTACTGCCGGGTGTGCTATAGTTACTTGCGTGCAAAATTGGTGGCGACTTTGAGCATGTAGTGTCAGAGATGGCATTGCATTGGATGGAAAGCTCAAACTTCTGTTTGTCCAATTTTCCATGTAAATCTAAGCACAAACACACAACAACCTCTGTTAGAGAGGCTGGTAAACACTGGGGGGGGGAAAAAAAAAAAAAGGAAAAAAAAAGGAACAACGTTTGCATCCTGATGGGGTTCAACACTTACGGGGACATCCGGCTGGCAGCCTGGGTGTTAGCCATGCAACTCGGCAGTCCAACAGACCGCAATTTACTATTTTTGCATTTGAAGGAACACGCCTGCTTCATCGTCTCGCAGTTTTGCCCTCCCCCTTAGTTAGCACACACTTCCATAACAAAACTCAGCGCAGGACAATAACAAAGGAAAAACCACAGTGGGAGTGACCATCATTCACTGAAGGAAGACATGAGAGTTGCGACACTGTGTAAGATTGGCGGTTACCGACACTGAAAACAGAAATGGTTTTGGAAAGAGAGAGGAGAGAGGGGGCGGGTGAGATAGAGAGGAAGAGGGGAGAGGAGGGCTGGGGGAGACGGGAGACGAGAGAGAGGAGAGAAGAGAGAGGGGGGGCGGGCGGTTGGGGGGGGGGTGGAGGGCGGGTGGGGTGGGAGAGGAGAGAAGAAGAAGAGGAGAAGAAGGAAGAAGAGGGAGTGACCCGAGGAGAGAACAGCATTTGTTCAGGCCAAAAGCCACGTGACTTTAAAGAAAAAAAAAAATCACCCTAACCGGGACACTCGTCAGGCATCTCTTCGTAGAGAGGGAGAGATATAAAGCCCTAGCTCAAAGTTTTCCATGCCAGGTCCACTTATTGTCTCGCCATAAAGAAACATTTTTAGGAAACAAAGTGGGTTCGTTGCCGTCAAGGACCACAGAACAAAGCACAGGACAAGGACTGTTTTTTGATACTTAGGCGTTCTTATAAACAAACTTCTTTAACCATGGATTTTTTTTGTCAGTGGGGAACTGATCCAATCGTATATAGGAGTATCTTCTTTGATTGGCCTTGCTCCACGGCGCAAAAAAAAAAAAATGTGCATAAACGATAGCCTACACGCAGAAAAGAAGGGGAGACGCGTACGACCCTCATAAATGCTGCACCCAAAGAGAAGATAGATGAAGACCAGCAAGTAGCGAAGTATTGCCTTTGGTTGATTGCTCAGTTGGGAGTGGCAGAGTACCGGGGCTGGTGTCGGGAGTAAGTGTAGCTGTGATCGTGCACAGGGAGCTAAGAGAAAAATCGAAAAAAAAGGGAGGGACAGTGGAGCAAAGAAAGAAAAGAGAGAGGAGGGAGAGAGCGAGAGGAGGAGAGGGGAGAGAGAGCCGAGAGGAAGAGAGAGGGAGAGAGGACAGAGAGTGATAGGAGCACAGAGAGAGGGAGAGGTGGGACACCCCGGTGTGGTGAGAGTAGAGAGAGGAGAGGAGAGCGGAGCTGACGGGAGAGAGTTGGGAGGCGACCCCCGCAGGAGAGGATGGCGCGTGGAGGGGAAGACCCGGACAAGTGTTTTCTCAGCAAAACTAGTTCACCATTATTATGTCGAGAGCCGGAGAACACCCGTACTTTTGATTTTCGATCCAAGAGAGAGGACGATCAGAAATACAGTGGGAAATCAGGGGGAAGGGAAAACCCGTAAAATGGTTATGGCGCATATATGTATGCTGTATGCAGAAACACAGCCCTCCCCGAGTCGAGTAGAGTTCGCCTGCCAGTCTACCCTGCAAGCCCACTTCAGACCCATGGTTCTGTTAAGAAGGTAGAAAAGGGAAGTGGAAGGTAGATTCGTCGACAGACAAGAACCAGCTTCATTTTTCCTTACGCAGATGTTTGCTGAAGTTGCGATTTGTACGAATAAGATGGGGATGCAGAAATAAAGTCGAAGACAGACGCAGAATAAATCTGAATTTTTGTCGCGGCTTTTCGGTTGTTGCTTTTCGGGGACAAGCAAGAAGGCGAAAAACGTGGGAAAAACAAAAAAAAAAACACAGTGTGCTGTGATCTTTAAAAGCCAAATGTTGAGGGGTTTGCCACTGGATTCAGGAAAATGGGGATGATAGAGTGAGGCTGATGGCCCTTTACAACTTTTGTTTGTAGATAATTTTGCTTTCTCTGCAAACTGGAAGCTTGTACCCCAAGTGTTTGTTCAGCGCAGGCTCCAGCTTTGTGTGGATTATAAAACACATCTATGGGCGGAAGAAAACGGCTTTACTTTTTTATGCTACAAAGATACAGTGCATTTAACTTTCAGTATTTCGACAGTTTCTTCTTTTGCTGAGCTTAAAATTCCAAACAGGGAAATATCCAATTTCCGCTGTAAAGAAAGACCAAATTTCTGGGAGATACTTTCGTCAAAAAGCTAAACTTTCTAATTAAACACTTAAACATAACGTTTTTTGCCACAAAGCTTTAAACATTCTGCGGGGTCGTAGCACACACTCTCTTGCAGCGCTGAGAAGAAAACTTTGCTGCAACTCTACAAAGCTTGGTCCGTTCTAAAACTGGACTATGGTTGTGCTGTGTACGGCTCTACGAGACCCCCCTCTTACCTGAAACTCTTGGATTCTACTCGTCATCAAGGGCGTCGTCTCTGTCTTGGAGCACCCCTGTGTACCACCCTGTGTGCAGAGGCAGGTGAACCCTCATTATCCATCACAGGCTGAAACAATCCTTGAAATTACTATCTCAGATTGTTCTCCGAAACGGAAAACACTGCCTTTGACTGTGTTTTTAATCCTCAGTTTAAAAGTAAATTTTGAAAAAAAAAAAAAAACCAAATGTATTCCTCCGTTTGGGACTTCGTATGAACTCGTGCTCGTGTGCAGGAATGCAGATCATCTTTATCTAGGAGTTGTGTCTGACTTCTCCAAAATTTCCAAATAAACCTCCGTGGACCTTTTTTTCACATCAGACATCCGCTTTGATGCTGCCTTTAGAGTCTATCAGTTCTCAAGCGTAACAAGGCATTGTTTGCTGATCTCTGTACAAAATTCCCATTCTTTCAGAAAATGTTGACTGATGGGTTCCAAGTCTGAAGATGGAGTGGCGTGTACAGCCTATTGCCCAGGTGCTTCCTACTCAAATATTATTATCAAAACATGTTCCGTCAGATACTTCTGTTTACTCTGCTGAACTGTAGCTTTGGTTCTAACTCTGAAGATAATTCTCAACTACAAAGAAGGATTTTCTGAGTTTGTCTGATTGGCTGTCGGTTTTGGAGGCCATAGCTGGCCGTACCCTCCATCATCCTGAAAACTTCTACACTTTTTTTTTTTTTTTTTTTTAACTTTTTACCTCGTTGAACGCGGCAAAGGTCACAAGGTTGTTCTTTCTTGGGTTCCTGGTCATGTGGCATCGGTGGAATGATGAAATGGCTGATCGTTTGTCCAAGAATGCTACAACAAAGAAACTGTCTGACATATCTATTCCCTACTCAGATTTTAAAAACGAAAAAGTTAATGATTATGTCAGAGGGACTCTGGCAGGAGGACTGAAAAAAAAAATACAACAGACAGATAACCCAAACTTTTTTCCAGATCTGCCCAAACTGAAAAGAGTGCTCTTCATCTATCTCGTTGGTCACAAAGTAGTATGTATTATTAGTACATAATTTTCCTCATTGTAAAAAAAGTGAAATACGTGACATAGACAATGTTGACGCTTTTAAAGTTATTGCACCAACATTAAGATATCCTCTTGTCTTTTTTTTTTAATGGATACGTTTCTGTTGAAAAACTGTTTGATTTCAGGTAAATTTTAAATGTATCAGACATTACTTCTGTTAGTCGGGAAGTGCTTTAGTCTGTCGGAACCTACACACTGGAACACAGCGTCTCCCAGGAAAGTAGGTTCTCCACAGGGCGTAACTCCACCACAGCGTCGATAACATTTTGAAAGAAAAGGTTTATGAACGTTTCAAGAGGACTAGCGAAGCGGTGGTCATATTGAAGAAATTTTAAGATTCTGAAGGCAGAGTGTGCATTCATGTAAAAGATTTCAACAAACAAACAGTCTTTTTAGGGGGAAAAACCTATTTTCTAGATAATAAGATGGAATGTACACGAGAGGGTTGTGTTATTTTCTGCCTTGCTGAATCTTTTAATCAAATCCAAGCGTCCCCCAATGAATTGAAAAAAAAAAGGGTCTTTTAAAATTAACGGATTCACGTTCACATTGTTGAAGGTTAGGTAGGATGCCAAACGTCGTTTTATGTTATACGCTTAGCATAGTCATTCTGCAAACCATTTCTAGAATGCTTATTTTACTTTCTCAGGACCTCATGGTGCTTTAATTAAACCCGCCAGCATTTTAGATACAACATAGGTGGCTTAGTAAACCCAATGGCCAGGTTTCATATTTCACACATGTGCAATGCTAAGTACAGCCTCTTTGTGTCGCTATTCAGAAGGACACCAAATAAAGACACGAAATAGAACAAAGTATTGACATGCAGCAGGCGGGGAAACGGACCTGAGCGTTGGCAGAGAAACCAGATGTATGTGTCCTTCTTCTGCTGTTTGCTCCCGTATGTTTTGTTTTTGTTTTTAAGATGAAAAAGAAAACCAAAAAGTGACCTGAATAACATGTCCACGTGTACACTTTATCAGCGAACACGTTTGAAAATGGTTGATGTGTGCTTTGTGTGTTTCATCAACAGTTTTGTCATAATGTTAGAATAGACAAAAAAAAAAAAGAAAGTAAAAAGGTCTGACAAAGTGATCCTCTGACCTCCAGATGACTACCCTCCGTAGAGCACGTGATGTTTCACCAGCGCCTTTCAGTTTATTTTGTGGTCTTCCTCTCAGCAAAGTTGTCTCTGGCAAAGAAAAAAAAAAAAGAAAAAAAAAAATCTCTATGGAAATGTCAGTGGTACGAGGTCCAGAATATATGTCAAACACCCCCCACAGAACCCCCATAACATCCCCCCCCCCCCCCCCCCCCCCCCCCACCCCCCCCTCCCTCTTTAAACAAAATTCATTCCAGAAGATGCGGACAAGGGCTACGGACCCTCTCAATCAGCAGGCAGGAAGGCTAAAGCAATCATCAAAGTGGAATGTCCTTATAAGACCCAGCAACCACTTGCTATCTCCCCCCTGACTGGGGACTAGTTTGACTGATGCCGATGACCGGATAAGAGACGGGAGTTTATCGTGGGACGGGAATGGAGATGCCTGGTGTTGTGGGGTGGGTGGGGGGTGGGGGTGGGGGGCTTCTTTGCGTCCAGGGCCTGAAGGGGCGATCTAACTGGAGGGAGCGCAATTACTCCCCCCCCCCCCCTTCTCCTTTCTCGGTATCAGATAGTGCTACTGTGCATGGTATGGACAAGGTGTCCCCCCCCCTCTACCTCTGACCCCGCCCACCCCACTCGGAACGCCCTACCCAACATCACCACGGACACCATTTCTCCCTCCCCCATCCATTGTATTTCAGCCACCGTGACCTCTCTGTGTGTGTGTGGGTGTGTGGGTGTGTGTGTGTGTGTGCGCCGCGCGGCGCGCGCCGCGCCCAGGGTGCTATTGTAAATCAAACAAACACATGTTTCACACTGGGCTGACAAAGCTAACCCGCCCTGTCTCTGTTCTGTCCTCTTCCCCATTACCACCCGACCCCCACCCCTTTCTTTTCCCACCCGTCTTTTTATCAACCATTGTACCCCCCTCCCCCTCTCTCTCTCTCTGTCTTTTCTCTCTCCCTCCTACCCCCCACATCTCTCTCTCTCTCTCTCTCTCTCTCTCTCTCCTCGTTCTTCTCTTCGCTCTCTCGTCTCTTCCTCACGTGTAAAATATCGAACGATTTCCAGATTGCACCCCATCACGAGGGGACACTGGCCCAATTGGGAATAAAATACCGTACCCTCTCTGTATCCGTATCTCTTCTCCTCTCCGCCTTTACTCACTCTGTCCCTCCTCCTTTTCATTTCCATTCCCTCTCTTTTCAACCTTTGTACTCCCATCCCTCCTGATCCTCTGCTCTAGGTTCTCTCTTCTCCATCTCCTATATCTCTCTCCTACACCTCTCTCTCTCGGCGTCCCTCTCTCTTCATCCTCTCCTTCGGTTTCTCACTCTCCTCTCGGCTCACGTCTTCTTCGACGATTTCTCTGACCTCTTCCCTCAGGGGCAATGGCCATATTGTGGATGCTCCCTCCTTACCCCGATCTCGCCTATCCCCCCCCCCGTTCCTGCCCTTTCTCACCTCTCCTCTCCCTTCCTCTCCTCCTACCTCTCTCCTTGCCCTCGTTCTCCTCTCTCCTCTTCTCTCTCTGCTCTCTTTCCCTCTCCCTTCTCTCCTCTGTCTCTGTCCTCTCCCTCTCTGTCTCTCCCTCTTCTTCCCCGTTTCTCCCGTCTTCCCCTCTCCGCTGTCTAGTCGCTTTCCCCCCCCCCCCCCCCCCCTTTCCGCTCTTTTTCTTCTCTGCTCTCTCCCTCTCTCGCTCTCTCTCCCTCTCTCTCTCTCTCCCCCAGATTGTCATTTCAGTCTTAGCTCTCTTGCACTTTTTTTTTTTTAAATCTTCGATTAATTCCTGTACTTTCTGTCAGTCATCCTACATGACACCACAAACAGAAATGTCGATCCCTGAAAGCCCGAGGGCAAGAAAACCCCAAACGATGCTCGAGAGTCGTGCTCACACGGGATTATCCCCCTTGTCTGTCTATGCTTTGCTCTCTTCAACACCGGTATTTGTTGTGCAGGTCCTCCACAATCTTAGTGTCCTGAGCACGATGACTTGGTGGGTGGCAATTCTTATTTAAGAGATCCTGAGGACTTCGATCCTTCATGCCAGGTTTTACGTCACAAGTTCTGCTCCTCCCCAACTTTGATATGTCCCAGGTTAGGGTGTAGTCACACGTGGAAGTCAGTCGGGTAAGGGTAAGTAGGTTTGGGATTTTTAAACCATTGATAATGCAAACCTGCGCAACTGTCTTTTCTGAAATATACTCTCTCTCTCTCTTTCTTTCTCTCTCTCTCTCTTCTCTCTCTCTCTCTCTCTCCTATCTCTCTCTCTCTCTCTCTGTGCGCGTGTGTGTGCGTGCGTGCGTGCGTGTGTGTGTGTGTGTGTGTCTGTGTGTCTGTGTGTGTCTTGTGTGTGTGTACGCGTGCGTGTGTGTGTGCCGTGCGCGTGCGCGCGCGCGCGCGCGCGCGCCGCGCGCGTGTTGTGTGTGTGTGTGCGCGTGCGTAGCGGTGTGCGTGTGTGCGCGCGCGCGCTCCGCGCACGTGGGTGGGTGGGTATGATGGTCGGGTAGATGTGTTTCAGTGCATTACTTTGTTAGTATTTCACCTCCTTTTACGCGTTAATAATGAGAGATTATGTTCTGTTCTGCTGTCGTTTTTGATGTTATGCTTTAGGCACTAGTCATAAACTGTCGATCCCAGGTAGGTGCATCAGATATCGTTTCTGTCAGACAGAAACGGTACGTCAGGCGGAACCTTCAAACCTGAAAAGGAGCTTCGCCCAAGAAAAATAGGTGCCCTGCAGGGAATAATACC
Source organism: Conus betulinus (assembly GCA_016801955.1). NCBI lineage: Eukaryota > Metazoa > Mollusca > Gastropoda > Neogastropoda > Conidae > Conus > Conus betulinus. Next base: position 682,015 of record JADBJO010000436.1, read on the forward strand.
ACCACGCTGTTAGTGACGTAACACTATTCGTGAGCGTTTTGAGAGGAGACGCATAGTTGTCACCGTTGAAAAATAATGAGATCTGAACCAGATTATTGTCTTCTGAAGCAAAAAAAAAAAAAAAAAAAAGAAGAATAATGAGATCTGAACCAGATTATTGGTCTTCTGAAGCAAAAAAAAAAAAAAAAAAAAAAAAAGAAATGTCTTTTTCGAATGAAAATCTGAAACTAATTTTTGATGATGGGAATGATACGGGGTGGTGTTATTCTCTGTCATGCTCAGTGTTCATCCACCACATAGCCCTAAAGCTGCTTATATCGATGATAAGTAACTATGAACGTAAAAAGCTGAATCTTGGCGCCCAAGACATGCGAGTTGCCCATTGGAATTTGTTTCGTCATCTACTCGTAATTGTTTGTCTATATTGCATAACACAGTTTAGTTTATAATTGTTGTTATAAAGAAAGAAATGACCAACGACAAAAAGTACATTCACTTTTTGTCGACGAATACAGGTAAAGGGGCAAAAGTCTGTCCCCTCAAATGGCGGACATATTTGAAGTGGTTGTTTCCACAAGATTGTCTAGCAATATTTCGGCGTTGGTGACATGTTAGTGTACTGAAAACCACCGACTTCATTTTCACAAGCGTACTCTTTTGTGTGAAGTAAAGAAAATCGTTGAACTGTCGTTTGGTGCTTGCGGTCTGCTGTTAGATCTGGCATGGAATCGGCAAACAAACAGCTCACAGGATAGACCAGGGGCTTCGGGTGTTTGCGGTGGCAAATATGTTGAACTTGAACAGGTCAACCGTCGGGAAAGTTTACAAGCGCTATTGTGACAGAAAAACAGTAGAAAACAAACCTAGGAGTGGTAGGCCCAGAGTGTTCACAAACAGGTGCGTGTCTGCACTGTCAAAGATCATAAAACGGGACAGATCTGCCACATTTTTCTGAAATTTCAGCCGAATTCCGTGCATCAACCTCCGTTGAAGTCAGCCCAAAAGACGATCAAGCGAAATCTGCATGGGACTGGCTATTCAAAGCATCCCCCAGTGAAGAAACTAGTCATCAAGGAAGTGAACAGAAAGAAGCGGCTGCAGTACTGTAGGAGTAAACTTCACTGGACTGTGAACGATCAGTGGAAAAATGTTATTTTCAGTGATGAAATGACCATTGTGATCAAACCCAAGAGAAGCGGTCAGTGCTTTCTCTGTGCAGCGTCCATCTTGGCCCGAAGACGTACATTGAAATCGATGGTGTGGGGATCCATTTCGTATGACAGAGTTGGACCACTGGTGGTGCTCGTGGAAGGCAGTATGAACAGTCAGAAGTACACACGATGAGCTGCTGGAAAACAACTTTCTGCCGTTTGTTTGCCGACCACTACCCAAACAGACGTTGATACCTGCAAGAAGACAACGTCTCTGTTCACCGCTCGGCTCACACCGACACCTGGAAGCGACAGCAGAGTTCCTTCCCGTGTTTTTCTGGCCCCCTCAAAGTCCAGATCCGAATCCGATCGAGAACGTGCGGCAAGTCCTCAAAAACGCAAGTGAGGAAAAACATTTTCCGCATCAGTACTGTCGCAGATCTGCGCTGTGCACTCACCACTTTGCTGGAATCAACTGTTGCCTACCTCCACTCCCTCTACGACTCTTTTACCAAGTACTAGCAAGTTAAGTCCAGCCTAATGGTAGGACTTGTACGTTTTCAGCAACACGTGCCTGTAAGTATTATTATATTATTGATATTTTTTCCCGCATCCTTTGTCAGTTTGGCAGCGATGTTTTGCAACTTATCTCCGCACAAGGTTTTGTTTCAAGGCTTGCTATGTTTCTGTGTTAAAAAAAAAAAAAAGCTAGACGTTTCCCTTATTCTCAGCATTAATCCACATTCGCAGTACATGCATGCTAAATGTCCCTCCTCCTCCTCAGACCGTCTCTTTACTAAAACTGCTGAGTTGCAGAGCAAGTCTGAGTCTGGAATGGACTTTCTAACCTAACTTCCAGACGGCGAGGAACTCTGTGTAATACTCCCACTTCTGTGAAGTGGACGTGTCTTGGCTGTCTGGTCCTGCTTTTCCTGTCTGAGACCACTGCAAAGGTCTTATCCCTGTTTTGTCTTGTCCCGAAAAAAGGAAATGAAAAATTGCTGTTGTAAGCCGAGTCCATGACTGCTCCGCCGTCATCTGTCTGGTATATATCCTGTTTAAGCAAACCCCTGCAAGAGAAGGCGAAGCTGGTTCTGTCAGCAAATCCACCATCCGATCTACTCACAGAAACAAGTGGGTTTGAAGTAGGCCAGAAGGCAGACTGCAGGCGAAATATCGCTCTGCTTGGCGGTTCTACTTATGTGGACATGATCATCGTGTATACATTTTCTGCTTTTTTTTATACTTCTGTTCGAAAGTTCATCTGGGATGGAAGATACAAAGAAGGTGTTGATTAGTTTACTAACTACGTTGAGTAGTATTTATTTATTTATTTGGATTGCTGATTGTTATTGAAATGAGTACAACAACTAAAAACAAAGAAAACACACACACACACACACACACACACACACACACACACACACACACACACACACACACACACACACACACACACAGCAGCAGCAGCAGCAGCAGTAGCAGCAGCAGCAACCCCATATGCTTTTAATGACTATCGCATTGTCAGGTCACGTCATGTTTTGTTGCATAGCGATTCAGTCCGTCTTAGACCCATACAGATTCACCAAACATTGTTTGTTTGTTGTTGTTTTTTTAATCATGCAGTTTTATGTTTGCGTGGTACCTGTTCTAGTTCTACTTTCTGGAGAAGCTGCCTGGAGCGGCAGGGATTCCAGAGAACAAAGTCATTCCTGCCTCCATGCACCCCAGTGGCATCGCATTGTACACTGCTCGTTTTGCCTGCCAGTAAACAGCCATACCTGAACTTTATCAAAGTCTTCGCAATTGAAAAAAACAAAATGATTACCCCCACGTCTGTGTGTCGTTTACTATGTAGCAATTCAGTTTGTTGCAGTGCGGTATGTTTAAACCTTGGTGTCACCTGTCTGGTCGGCTTGGCTTCACACAACAAAAGTTTCAATTGCACTTTGTTTATAGTAGAATCGCATTGTCTCCAGTATGTGAGATGAATAGGTAAATGGAATGGAGAGAGAGAGAGAGAGAGAGAGAGGAGAGAGAGACAGACAGACAGACAGACAGACAGACAGACAGACAGACAGACAGACAAAGACAGACAGACAGACAGAGACAGACAGACAGACAGGCAGACAGAGAGTGACACAGACACAAAGAGCCCCGATTATGTCTGTCTGGTCGGCTTGGCTATGTACAACAAGAGGTTTAATTCTGATATGTTTATGCAGAGTCGCATCGTTTGGTATAGGACCGAAATGCATATTTGGAACGAGAGAGAGAGAGAGAGAGAGAGAGAGAGAGAGAGACAGACAGACAGACAGACAGACAGACAGACACCCTCCACAGAGAGAGACAGACAGACAGACAGACAGACACCCCACACACACAGAGAGAGAAGAGAGAGAGACAGAGACAGACAGACAGACCTTTCTGTCTGCCCTCCTTCACCATCTCTCTCGTCATTCTCACCGCCTCCCTCGCACTATTTGCCAGCAGCCCTGCGGGTTACTTCTTGTCTGTCCTCTCTACAACTTCTTTGAAACATACCAGACCAGGCTTATTCTGTGTGGAGAAACGGAAACATGCCAGACCGGGCTTATTCTGTGTGTGGAGAAACTGTGCGACCTAAATGACGGTGTACCTCGTGGGTTCAGAGTTCTGCTGACCTATTTGTGGACTGTTCCCGAGTAGTTTAAAGTTAGTCTTGATTGAGGGCAGCACCTTAGGCAAAAAAATGGAATGTGAGGGGCAAGAGGGAAGGGGTCTCTTTTGCCTTGGAAAAGTGTTAATTAAGGTGTTCATTCTCTCTCTCTCTCTCTCTCTCTCTCTCTCTCTCCTCTCTCTCTCTCTCTCTCTCTCTCTCTCTCTCTCTCTCTCTCTCTTTGGTATTAGCATGTCTTTCTAGCTTTCTCTCAAAAGGACATACCATTTAACCAATTCACCATTGCATTATAGCCTTTGACACTAACTAAAGTAAAGTATGCTACGTGCTTTAAACAAATGATGATGGGCGGGTAAAAGACGGGAAAATAACAGAAAAAAATGGCCACCTAGCGAACACATTATGCATGGTAGTCATATATAATGGCGCAAAGGCTTAAAGTTAAAATTATCTTTTTTTGTTGTTGTTTTTTAATGAAACTGTTCTCAAGCCATTTTTGAACGAACAGAAAAGAAACATAATGACAAACTCCAACAAGTGTTCATTCTGTGGAAGCATGTGTACAAGAAGTAAGAAGTTTTACTCTATCATACATACACCAAAACAAAATTATATTGGGATTCACAGTCTGTAACCAACCACATTTTCTAGGGGGAAATAAACAACGAGTACAAGGGAAAGTAGACAGATCATAAGTGAAGAATGGGAAGAAAATATGACGTCTTGAACCACATGACTAGGAGATTGGCAGAAACACACACACACACACACACACACACACACACACACACACACACACACACACACGCATACAGAGAGAGAGAGAGAGAGAGACAGACAGACAGACACAGAGAGAGACAGACACAGAGAGAGAGAGAGGAGAGAGACGAGAGAGAGAGAGAGAGAGAGGAGAGAGAGAGAGAGAGAGAAAACGAACAAACCAACCATCAGTCGGGTCGGGTCAAGCGTCGTGGTTCCTTCAAGTGACATCAAACCTTGGGTTTCATTCTCGCTTCATCGATCCTCTCGTGGAAAGCGGCTTGCCAGTGATGCCTCTGTGGCCAGACAGTTCATTCACAATGGGACTGGGATGTTATGGAGAGAGAGAGAGAGAAAAAACATTACTGGCTGATGCTCTTTGATCTTCTGCTTTGTCTGAGGACGGGCCGCCCTGACAAAACGCGGGGGGGGGGGGGGGGGGAAGTTGTGGCTGACAATAATAACGTTATGGAGCGGAGGGATGGCGTAGACCCAGACCCACCCACAACATTATTTCATCCGCCTTGGGTGGGAAACGTGTTTAATGTAAAAACAGCGATGTTTGCCGTGCAAGTTGTAGACCTTCTGGCCGTCTGCTTCTGCGTTGTTTAGTGCAGCTGAGTTTATATGTCTGTGCTGGGTGGGGATCAAACCTATATTAAGTAAGACAAGATGCAAAGCATATAAACGTACTCCCAGTTTCTCTTGAATACGCGCGAGATATTCCATAAAGAGGGAAAACCGTTCGTTCGGGGCCGTTATAGCCGTTAGTAACGGCGATTTGGTAAACATTGGGCATCATCCGTCTGACCCATAATGAACGTACCTACAAATTTTCAGAAAGATCGGCCCAGTACTTTCTGAGATATTCCATAAAGAAGAAAAACTGTTATTGGCCGTTACAGCCGTTAGTAACGGATATAACGGTAAAATGAAACATCGGGCATCATCCGTGACCCATAATGAACATACCTACAAATTTTCAGAAAGATCGGCCAAGTACCTTGTGAGATATTCTATAAAGAAGAAAAGCCGTTATGGATCGTTATAGCCGTTAGTAACGGATATAACGGTAAAATAAAAACATCGGGCATCATCCGTGACCCATAAGGAACATACCTACAAATGTTCAGAAAGATCGGCCGAATGGTTTAGTCTGGAGCGAGTGGAACACATTTTGACCACGAACGGACGGGGACACACACACACACACACACACACACACACACACACACACACACAGAGCATTTCTTCGTTCTTATTATATGGTACTCCCTGTTCAATAAGAACTGGGAATACAAAACGCCCAGACGTTCTTTACACATATACATCTGACATTCCCACAGTACTCTGTGTTTTAGGGTTCAGTGTATGGCA
>JADBJO010000436.1:695460-709391 GCA_016801955.1 Conus betulinus
TGCTTGTTCTCTCTGTCTTTCTGTCTGTCTCTCTGTCCTTCTGTCTGTCCTGTGTCGCTCTTCTGTCTCCTCCTCTCCAACTCTCCTTCGCCACTCTCTCTCTCGTCTCTTGTCCTGTCGGTCTGTCTCTCTGGTCTCTCATGTCTCTCTTCTCTCTCCTCCTCTCTCTTTTTTCTGTCTGTCGTGTCTGTCTCTCTGTCTCTCTCTCTCTCTTCCTGTCTGTCTGTCTCGCTCTCTGTTTTCTTAAGTGTCTCTCTCTCCCTCTCCCTCTCCACCCCTCTCCTCTATGGGTTTTCACTTCAAACTCTCTTTAGACCCTGTCCCACGTTTCATCGTCAGTTAAATCTCTCTTTCTTGTGTTGTGTGTGTTGTGTGTGGTGTGTGTCGTGTGTGTGTGTGTGTTGTGTCATGTGTTACAGATCCACCCAAGCAAAAAAAAAAAAAACCAAAAAAAGCCCCAGGAAAGGCCCAGGGACAGGGACTCCAATCGATGCTGGGAGTGTCGCGGGTGACAACTGGATTCGCCCCCCCCCTTGTTTTTTGCCCATCCTTCTTTGCTATTCTCACATCGGCACTTTGGTGAAGATCCTCCTCAGAATCTTTGCGTCCTTAGCACAGTGGCTTAAACGTCCTAGCGAGCCCACGTCTACCCCGAGAAACCCCGATACTTTTCGCAGACTTTTTCGGTCACTCAGTGCGTCCCACGTTCAACACGTCACAGGGTTCTCTACGTTCTACGCTTTTCCCCCGGTCGGAATAAGTCCCCAGATGTCGGTCACAATCATTAGCCGGAAGCGTCGGATGAGCGTAGACAGAAGATTTACGATGGAAAGTAGTGGTGAGGAAATGTGGTTGGATGAATGTTAAAGAAGGTGGCACATTGCCGGGACGACTTAAATCAAGATAGTTTCGTTTTTAATATATGCTTCGAGCAAAGGCGGACGTATTTTTTCAGGTCCTTTTACGCGTGTCATGCATTCTATCTGAAGCACACATATTTTTTAAAGTTTTCACTATATCTTTGTTTCCGGATGTTTTTCTGTCTAAGGAATGGTGTTTAGGGCGAGAACTATATGTTTAAGTTAATGGTTTTGTTTTTTTTCGGTGTTTGTTGGTGTGTGGGGGGGGGGGGAAACGAGGGGCCGGTGAATCAGGGAGTGAGTGCCGCGCCGCGCCATCGCCGTTGTGTGTGTGTGTGTGTGTGTGTGTGGTGTGGGTGTGTTGTGTGTGTGTGGTGTGTGTCAAGGATAATTAGTGCGCGCGTCCTGATAGCTTGATAGAAGATATTTTGCTTGTCTCGGATTGATTGCCGCGCAGCGCGCCGCGGCCGCGTGTGTGGTGTGTGTTTGTGTGTTTTTGTACGGTGCTTACGGTGGTGTGCATCACATCATTGTGGTATATATTTATCATTATTAGATCTATACTACTATAGCCAACCACACGCTGATAAATGAAGCAAATGAAAGAAGAAATTTGTTGATTGATTTATAATGTCATCAAATAAAAGGGGAAGAAAAGAGTTTACACGTTTTTTCTCTCTCTCTTCTCCTCTCATCCCCTCTCCATCTCCCCTCATCTCCCTCTCATCTTCTCTCTCTCTGCATCTCCTCTCGCGTCTCCTTCTCTCTCTCTCCCTGTCATCCTGGTTTGGTTTGTTGTAATGTTGCGTGGTGTGTATTGCATTTAGTAAGCGTGCTTGTGTGTGGTGTGGTGTGTGGTGTGTGAGAGAGAGAGACTTGAGAGAGGATGAGAGAGATAGAGAGAGGAGAACTCGGTAATTGTGCGTGAAAGTGCGTATGGATGTTTGTGTGTGTGTGGGGGGGGGGGGGGGTGGGGGGGGGGAGGGGAGGGGGTGCGCCTCATATCTATCTTTTCCACCGATCATCTCGACAAGAGACTGGTTGGTCAAGGTGAAGTAGCTGCGACAGATCCTAATTACACGACGAGGAGGGGCCTGGGAGGACAGGGGTAGACAACCTTGCCACAGGCACGCACCGTCCCAGCCCCAGGGGTAGAACAAACCTTGCCACAGCCACACACCGTCCCAGGCCCAGGGGTAGACAACCTTGCCACAGCCACATCACCGTTTTCCCAGGCCCAGGGGTAGACAACCTTGTCACAGGCACGCACCGTATTTTCCTTCCCACTTGCTGCAGAGTCTGAGGACTATCGACCCCGAACAAGCCTGGCTTTAAGTTGTAGCAGGCAATATAATGACTATGTTGTGTACGCAGAAAGATGGGCTTCTATCAGGACGCGCTCACCATGCCGTATCCGTTGCTCTGGTGCCGACTCTTTTACTATATAAAGGGCTTAGTGAGGAAGAAGGGGGTGATGTTTGGCGTCTGGCAGACTCGTTTGATTTCCCTCCTCCCTCTGTGTTGTAGGTTTAGCGAGTTTCACACATCGTGTGTCGTTTTCAGAAGCTGAACTCTGTTTAAACACAAGGAGACTGCTTCAATGGTACATGTTTATGATGAAATCCGGTTACATTTCTGTTCTTTTCTTGGTGTATACGTATGTATTGTCGGTGGTGTATATGATTTAAATACATAATATCCCTGAATCTAGCCTTTATCGAAATCCGTCTACCCCCCCTCCATCCCCCCCCCGTTGCCCGTTCCCCCTCGAGACAACCTAGTAGAATTTTCCTACCTTCTTATTTCTTTCCCTTTTCTTTTCTCCCTTTTGCGATTCCCTTTTCTAAATCTTTTCTCTAACTTGCTGACCACAGAAAGGTGTTATGGTCCAGCATGGATTTGAAGAGTGGACGATAGATTGAGGATAGAGATGAAGAAGGCCGAGGCTTACTCTTCACCGCAACTGCTTGGTGTCATCTGTTTGGACTTCTCTCCTCTCATCTCTCAACTCTCTGTCTCTCTATCTCTTCGCTCCTCCTCTTCTCTCTCACTCTCTCCTCCCTTCTCTCTCTCCCCTCTCGCTCTCTCTCTCTCTCTCCATCAAATAGCGCATAAACCTTTATGATTCAATTCAACGCGCCACAGCAGGCGCATTTCTGTTGGAAGCAGTTACAAAGTTTTGCTAGCAATGAAACTGCTAGATAAGTCTGATTTTTTTTTTAGGACATTCGTCAGATTCTTCCCCTATAGTCCTTCCTGTCCTTAACTGAAGGGCTTCTACCTGGAGCACAAATAATCGCTTGGTGCCGGTCTGAATGTCTCCACTTGTCTGGATCCAAGTGTGGTCTTATTTCCTGTCTGCACTATACTGAGCTTGTAAGGGAACCCGCAGCCCCCGCCCACGTAACATCAGTTTGGGTTCGCGTGTAACCTAGTTAGAACATTTTCATCCTTCGCCGCACCACCCTCACTTTCCCGTCCTCAACTCCTTCCATCCTCCTACCCTGGCTTACTTCAGCATCAACGTCGACAATTTATTTTCGAGAGACCTTATCGTTTAGAGCTATCATGAAACCCAAGTGTAGGCTTTATTCTGCCTTGAAGGACGGATGCTAAGCAAGCCTATTGTCCCCTTGTGTACTCTCTTAGCAATCCTTCGGCATGTCGCCCCTTCCTCACTCGTCGATGTTTGCGTGCAGTCCTATTCTTCTCTACCCAAATACCCTCTACCCCCACGCCCCACCCTCCCTCTCATCGCTCCCCCTCTCTCCCGCTCCTCCCTCCCTCAATCCCCGTCCCCTAGCTCTCCCTCCTCGCTCCCCTCCTCCTCTTCCCTCCGCTCCTACTTCAACCTCCTCCAATCTCCCCCTCCTCTCTCTCCCTCTCCCCTCTCCTCTCTCCTCATCTCTCTCCTCTCTCTACCGTCCTCACCTCTCTCCCCCCTCTCCTCAATCTCCAACTCTCCCACTCCTCTCATCCTCCCTCATCGCCCCCTCTCGTCCCTCTCTCCTTCCCCTCCCTTCTGCCTCCTACCTCCCGCCTCGCTCTCCATCCTCTCCTTCCCCCATCCTTCCACCTGTCTCACTCGACCACCCACCTTTTTCCCCCCCCCCTCCCTCCCCATCTTCTTCGTCCCCCTCCTCACTACTCGTCCCCTCTCTCACTCCTCTCCCTCTCCCCCCGTATCTCCTCCTCTCTCTCCTCTCTCCCCCTCCTCATCCCCACCTCCTCCATCATCCCTCTCATTCCTCCGCTCTCCGCCCTCTCCTCTCCTTCTCTCTCCTCCCGTCCCTTCTCTCTCTCCTCCTCCATCCTCCTCCCTCAAATCTCCTACCCCAGATCGCCCTCGCACTTCCCCCTCTCTCATCACGTCTCTCTCGTCTCTCTATCTCCCCCTCTCTCCTCTGCCTCCTCTCTCCAATCCCATCCGCTTCCGTCCCCTCCTCACTCTATCTCTCTCCCTTCTCCTCCCCTCTCTCCTTCTCCTCAAAAACTCACCCAACTCCCATCTCGTCTCCCCTTCATCCTCTCTTCTCTCCCCCTCTCTCTCTCGCCATTCGTCTCTCTCCCATCCTTCCCCATCGCAATCTCCCAGCCCCCCTCCTTCTCATCTTCTCTCTCCTCTCTCCCGCTCCTCCCTCTCCACCACCATTCACCATCCCACTCCCCACTCTCTGATCTGCCCTCCCTACCATCACTCACATCCTATCCTCGTCCTCTCCCTCTCTCTCATCTCTCCTGTCTCTCTCTTCTCCTCTCCCCGCCCTCCATTCTTCTTTTCCTCTCTCTCTTTCAGGTGGGTCGGAGAAGGTGTATGGTAGCGGGCGGGTGTGGCACGTATTTAAGAAGGACGACAGTGTACACACACACAGAAACTGGCAGCATGGACTCACTCATTCATGGAAACTCATTTTTCAATAACCGTCACCCTGCTATTGACGGTTAACATGATGTCACGCAGGACCGTTGTGGTGGAAGGAGGAAACGGCACCGCGTTGTGGTGTTGGCTCGGGCCTCACGCCTGCCAGCAAATGTCTAGACCCTGTCCTGTAACGCATCACGAGCATGTAGTATCATCATCGAAGAAAACCAAACAGGTATGACAGGACATATGTGAAACAGTTACATGTACCATCCATTAACCCACTATTAATAAGGCGAAATAGGAAGGGTGGCCGTGAGAAAGAAGCAGAGCACAGTGTACACTCGAACCGAAATCATTGTCATCATGACAATGAGGCATAACTATTGATTGTGTCGTGTGGTGCCAGAGGTGTCCACTTTCTGTGTTCCGCTGATAGGTGCACGGCTTGAAAATTACCATAATATTCTGAATCGACCTGGTTAAATAGTTTCAACACACACACGCAGCACACACACCACACACACAACACCCACAAACACACACACACACACACACACACCACCCCAACCACCAACACCACCACCACCACCACACACACACACACAACACACACACACAAACACACAACACCCACACACACATACACACACACCACAGACCACACCACCACACACACACACAACACACAACACATTACGCACACGCACCCACGCACGCACACGCGCGCGCGCGCAGCACACAACGACACTGACTTGGACTGACTGCTGAAAACCATTTACTGTCAGATTAACATAGTGTTTGTACTGACAAACACACACACCACACACACACACACACACAAACACACTACACACAAACACCACACAACACGCACATACACAAGCCGTGGGGGGGGGGGGGGGGTAGTAATTTGTTCAGCTAGTAAAAATCCTTGACAAAGTTCATTATGGCTGTACACAGGAGCCCAGAGTTTGTGATGGTTATAATGAAGTGCATATACTTGGAACCTTAGAAAATTAAACAATACAAAAAAAAAGGGTGGAAGTTTCTTTTACAAGGTATTTGTAACGATCCATACACTATACGAGTACCTTTTATCTATTCTTTCTTCAGCCTGTTTTTATGTTTCTTCTTTAGGCCAACAAAATGGACGAGTAGAATCAGCACCGCCGTATCTTTCATTCCAAAGATACTTACAAACAGAAATAGGAGGAAGTCAGAGGGAACATCCCACAAAATGCTCATACCAATACACGCAGAAAAAAGACACCCCCCCCCCCCCAAGTCGAGCTATACGTTGCATGCAGACTGCCCTTCAAGCCCTTTCCACAACCCACTTGTTCTGTGACCAGTCTGGGTGATGGATTTGCTGATGGGACCACCTTTGCCCTTTTTTTAGCACAGGTGCGCTGAAGTCGGATTTGTGAAAAAGCAGATAATGCAGAGCAGTCCGGAAATCAGCTTACATGAGCAGGTTTGGGGATGTTCCTTTTTTTTTTTTGTTGTTTGGTTGGTTTTTTTTTTTTTTTTTTTTTTTTGGGGGGGGGGGGGGGGGGGGGACAAAAGCAAAGTGGATAAGAGTGTGCTTCGGTCTAAATATAAGAAGGCTAGGCTGAGAGAGCCAAGACTCACACCCACTGCGCGGCAGCGCCTCGGGATGTATTTCCCTGATCTCTAGCCAGCAGAAGGTCATAGTAGAAGAGTGTGCATTAAGTCGTAGTAGAAGAGTGCATTAAGTCAAAGTAGAAGAGTGCATTAAGTCATGGTAGAAGAGTGCATTAAGTCATAGTAGAAGAGTGCATTAAAGTCATAGTAGAAGAGTGCATTAAGTCGTCGTAGAAGAGTGCATTAAGTCATAGTAGAAGAGTGCATTAAGTCATAGTAGAAGAATGTGTTTAAGTCATAGTAGAAGAGTGCATTAAGTCATAGTAGAAGAGTGCATTAAATCATAGTAGAAGAGTGCATTAAGTCATAGTAGAACAATGCGTTAAGTCATGGTAGAAGAGTGCATTAAGTCATAGTAGAAGAGTGCATTCCGCTGAGGGGATCTTTATTTAAACTGGCTCTGCAACTAAATACTTGCTCGGAGGAGGGGTGCAAATTGCGGATTTAGGTTGGGGCTTGGCGAAAGGGGGGCAGCTGTTTAGTTTGTAGTGCCCTTCTTTTGTTGAGTGACGCTGAGAAAAAAGAACATACACATAGCCTTAACAACATAGCACCACACCAAGGCTTGGAACAAAGACACCCACCAAGCCAAATCATAAAGTCAATGTCGTAACGATGTGAAAATAAATCCATGCAGTAGGTTGATCAAACACAAGGTGAAAGCATAGACCATGTCTCTCTCGTTCATACTTTTTTTTATCCATTCGTCACACAAATGATAAAACGTAAAACTGACTACAAAGATAATTATACGTAAATAGGCAAGAAATGCAAACAAGAAGACAAAACGAAACTCTTACAAACAACCTCATTTATCATGCACCAAAATGTACACACATAATCACAATCTCCAGTAATGATCGACAGAGAGAGGACGCCTGTAAATTTAAGGGACCGGCAGAGAAAGAAAGAGTGACAGACAGACAGACACACGCCAGCACACACACACACACACGCGCGCCGCGCGCGCGCGCGCGCGCGCACGCACGCACGCACGCCCATGAAATAGCCACGTAAACATTGTAGAATATTTCGTATCAAGCATTGCAAGTAAGTGCATTGGGCACACTCACTTTCACCTTGACTGCAACAGCGGGAAAAAAAAAAAAAAAAAAAAAAAAAAAAAAAACTTGAAGCAAAATAGATCAGGCTGTACACAGATTATACATTTAAGGCCATTATTTCCACCTCACATTTGACAGTACAAATCCATCTGCTAAGAACCTGATGCGTAAATGCATCTATGTTATAGTTAGCTCTAAGAAGAAGTAAAACGTAATGTTAAATGCAAAACGTGAAAATCGATATAAGATTCATTTATGAAAATTCCGTCAGCAGGTTTACGAAAGATACATGTTATTATGCAGCACCGACATTTATATACCACACTTATAATCTTAACTGGCAGAAACAGGGATCTAATAATACCCGTGGTATCTGTATATGCCTCATTAGCAGTTTTCTACCGGGACCATGACTCCTGTCACCGTCTTTCACGAAAACGCATTACCCACAAAAAGAAAGGCAGCAATAGGATGGTAAAGAGAGGGGAATAAAAGAACCGCGCAATGGAATTACCCAGATTTAATCAGAAAGGTAGTGACACAAGCAGAGAGAGAGAGAGAGAGAGAGAGTGAGAGGAGAGAGAGAGAGAGAGAGAGGGGGGGGGGAGAGAGAGAATGAATTAGGTCAGATGTTATGTGGCTAACAGAGACTGCTCCGGCCCTGAACCGTAAACTTCCCTTCTCAGGGATCATGAAGCCTAATTTTTGAGAGAGCTAAGGCTGGATCCACCGCGCGTTTCAGGTCGTGTGTCGCGGTCTTCCCATGATGCCACTGTGGCGAATTATGACCGTGCGGAGGACTGGGGGAAAGGACAAGGAGTGGGGGGATGGAGGGGGGTGGGGGTGGGGCTTAGGACACAAATATTTCCAATTTCTGCATGGGCTGAGAACTGGCGACCCCACAAAAAAAAAACCTGCTGAAAGCTGGTAGCTGGCGGTAATGGCCAGGTTTATGTACCTGAACGAAGGCATATATCCAGAACCACTCAGCAGTTTATTTTTCTCGCTCCGGTGGCGACTTCTTCACACCAGAAAATGGCCAGTGAAAAAACGAGGGGGGGGGGGGGGTGAGAGGGGGGAGGGGATGTTGGCCACTTTCCAAAGATAATGTCCTCTGCTGCCTTGCTGCTGTTGTGGTTTGACCGGAGTTTGTTGTTAGGTCTCGCGGGAACGTAAAACTCCTTTCAAGCATGGAGGCAAGCGTTTGAATTAGATGCATAAATCTGACGTTGCCGGAAAGCGTCGTATACTTCAGTGAAGGGTGTCTCTCCCTAGAGAGGATTTTAAATCCTCGGGACCTGGTTTTAAAATGCCGACAACAAAAGCAGTGTTTTTAAGGTCGACGTAGCTTCAAACAGGGAAAGATGGGTAGAAGATGACAGGAGACTGAGACATGTTTCTTCAGGCAGTCGTTGGATAATGTAATATGTTTCTATGTCCCCCCACCCCTTCCTCCCTCTCTCTCACTTTCTCTCTCTCTCTCTCTCTCTCTCTCTCTCTCTCTCTCTCTCCTCTTTGTCTCTCTCTCTCACCTTTCTCTCACTTTCTCTTCTCCTCTCTCTCTCCCTCTCTCTCTCTCTCCTCTCAAAAAGATATCATTACAGTTTTCAATCAGAGAAGCAAAACCCACATCTAACTGGAAACGATTGTTTAGTTGTGAGCCAAAGGTCGACATGATATCCATCCTGATTGTCATTCCCCCACCCCCCCTAAATGCCCTGAAAGCAGACACTTGAAAGAATGAACCGATCTCTCTCTACGCAAGGATGGACGTGGAGGTAACTTGGAAACAGAGGTGCCCCCACCACGCTGGAGCCAGGACTACTGAAACTCGCCAGTCTTTATTTAAATTAATGATGAGAAATAGATGGATTTAATGGTGAGCTTTTTTTAAACCAATGCCATTCTGCGGCCTATAGCGCTTTAAACGGATTGTACTCTATATGCATTTTGTCGTAATAATGTCCTGTCCGTAACCAGGCAAGATGTAAAAGTTACCCGCAGACAATGTTGGTCGGGAAATTGCGGCAGCTCTAATGTACCGCATCATATTAGTGGGAATGAACCGTTGACAGGGTCTGTTTCTCCCTGACTTTCCAGATAATCCTATTCCGGCTTGATACACATATACACACCCAAACCAAGCTCGATGGAGCAAGGCCCACGGCTTGAGAAACTACAATCTGTGCCTTTGATTGGGGGTTGGACCATACAAGACCTCAGATGCCTACAAGCTTGTAATGCTTACGAGGCCCGTCCCGAGAGAGCCGCCCCGTACAAGCGAGGTGCCGGCCGTCCGGCCCGATTGTTCGCACCAAAAAACAAAAGTGTGGTAGCGGGGCAGGTGTCACACAGCGCACAACGAAGACAACGAAACCCGATTTGTCGCACGTGCACAAACATCGGAAAAAAAAAATGGTGGCTGAAGCCACCGATTTGTCGCACAAGCCGTTTGTCTTACGTTTGACAACATCGGCGGTTCGCCTCACGTCTTTGGCGCCCATGTATAGGTTTTTGTGTGGTTGTGTGTTGTGTGGGTGTGTGTTTGTTAGAAGTTTTTGCAAAATACTGTAAAAGATTTTTCATTTCATTCAGTTCATTTCGTTTCATTTTTTCAGTTCATGTTTCATTTCATCCCCCTCCTCCTCGTCCTCTCTCGTCTCACTCTCTCCTCTCTCGCTCCTCTCTCTCTCCCTCCTCTCTTCTTCCTCTCTCTCTTCTCTCTCCTCGGATGAAAGTGGCCGGTTACCCCTCCTATTTGTTGAAATGTGTAATAATGTGGTCAGTATTGGTTTAATTACAAAAGCGAGATTGTGCAAACACTTGCCAAAACAGCGTATGAATGTAAAGAGAGATGTATCGGAGCGGACAACACCAATCGACCACAAATTTGTGTCCACCAATTCAATTTTGCTTGCTACTTATGATTTTCCGAATTTGGGTGAAATGGCGAGTTAAAAAACCGCAAAGTTTTTTGTAACAAGATTTAAACAACGCATATTGACTTCTACAAACAACGGTTGGTCAGTAAACTGTACGACAGTGAAAGGTATTCCACGTATCGTTCCTTTAATCATGTTTTCAACACAGGAAGAAAAAAAAATACCTTCAGACATTTCAATAATTAAATTTCGTACAGTTTTTTGTCAATTCCGATTGGGTATATGCGATATTAGCACTCATAAAAAAGGTATACAGAAAAATCAAAACTCTTGCCCTTTTTGTAAGGTTACAGAAGAACGAACATCATTTTTCTGTTTGTATGTCCCAGTATATAGGAATTCGAAAAAAGAGCAAAGTATCTGACCGAGAGGTTTTTGGAAATTTAGACGAAAATACACATTTGTCACTATATCTGCAGAGCGAAAGAAGGTTTATTACACGTTCTGTTGCAAGTTTATTTTATTAGGCTTTAAAAAAAGAAGAGAAGAAGAAAATGCGAAAATCCATTTCAACTGTGTAATTTTTTTTTCTGTATTAAAAAGGTAAAATGGGAAAACTGCATAGAAAATACCTAAAGCAATTCCCAGTGGTTTATCCTATGCAGTTAAGAAATGATGTATTTTTGTTTTGTAGATTTCTTTTTAGTTTGGTCTGTGTGAGTTTTCTCAGCATTTTGTGTCTTTACCTGATACATGTACCTCCTTTGCATACAGGCCAGTGTCCTTGCAGTACACTTTTTCAAGTTCAGAGTTACTCTCTCGTCTCTCTCTCTCTCGCTCTCTCCCTCCTCTCCCTCTCTCCAGTCCTTTCTCGATCTCTCCTCTTCGTCCTCTCTCCTCATTCCCATTCGCCCCAAGGCCTGTGGGACGACTGTTGTGGGGGGTGTAACGGTTGTCCGGAGATGATTGTATGGGGAGGGGGGTGGGGGGGAGTTCAGTTCAACGCCTTGATCTCTGTTTCAGGCTGGGGCTTCTGGGTCTGAGATTTCGATGACTTCTTTCCTTTTAACTTTTCTTTTTTGTGAGGAAAGGGCTCTGAGATAAGATCTTGGTTTCTTGCTGGGCTGTAAACTGTGGCTTGTAGGTGTTCATGTATGGAGCAGAAGTAGATCGGTTTGGGTGTTCCTGTAGACGGGTGGTGAGTGGTCTTTGCTGTCTCGCCCAATGTAGGTATGGGTACAGTCCTTGACACCCTACCTGGTACACTACACCACCAACTGCTTGAGGGGGTCTGTTTTTTGGGTCTTTGACCTGGGTCAGTTGCTGGCGGAGGGAGTGTGGTGGGTTTGGGTGAACACTTTGCATCTATTCCATGTTATTGGAAAGGTCCCTGCTGTTGGAACTGTCCTGTCTAAACTGGCTCCTGAGACTCCTTTAGGGAAATGATCCCCACTTTCATAACACGTCCGTATCTGTAGAAGTCTCTACGAAACCATCTTCATATCTCTATACCTTCCTTTATCTTCATTCTTCCTTCCTTTTCCTTCTTCCTCTCATCTTCATACTTCTTCCCTCTTCTCCTTCCTTCTGATCTTCTCCTTCCGCCCGTCCCTCTCTCTTCCATCCCTCGTCTCCCTCTGTCTCCTATCTCTCTCCTCTCACTCTTCTCCCTCCGTGGCCCCCGTCCTGCTCTCTTCTTCTCCCCCTCTCTCCACCACCCATGCTCCTCTCCTCTCTCGGTTCCTCTCGCCCCATCATCAATTCAAAAAACTTCACACGTAATCCCCCAACATGCCTGAAAGGGCGGGAGGAATCTCACTCAAGCAATGAGAACTACCCCTGGAAAATATCCCTGCGACTGACCGGCAGAGAGTAAAATTAGAACTTTATAGGAAGAGTGTAAATAGACAGAAACAGTACGGTGCGGTAAGCGTAAGAAATACGTTACCTACATAGATCCCGCCGGCCGCACCCTGCATGTGCCATAAGCCACATTACTACATAGTTCACTCAAGCCGACTACGTCTGGGCATCTTCCCTTCGTGCAATATAAATCCCAAGTCTTGGGGTTTCACGCAGCATCCATTGACTGTCTTGTGGGAAGAACCATTTTTAACAAACTACCCTTTTGCCCTTACTGACGGCATGGGTAGAACGAGGGCTTGAAAAGTAGAAATTAAGGTAGAGATACATCAACGACAAACAGACGCACGCAGCTCCCTCTTATTTTCTGCATGAAGTGAGACGGCTCAGTTGCTCGGTGGGTGGGTAGAGGTGTGGAGATGTTGGAACGCGTCATATTGTGGACCCACTTAGTTTGCTTTTTTTTTTTTTTCATTGTTGTTCTTCCAGGACTAGCTCGTTGTGTTGGACTTTCCCTCCACACCTACAACCCTCTCTCTCTCACCTCCTCCCCACCCTATTTTCACACACCACCCACCCACACACAACACACACACACACACACACCACACACACACACACACGACACCTACGTTGCTGCTATGTAACATTGTCTAAATCGAAATATATCCTATATATCCAAAATAGATCGAACTGAAACAGGTAAGCTTCAAACGAGAAAAGAGCAGTCAAAAATTAAGGTTTTGCAAACGAATTCCTAGTTAAAAAAAAAAAACATAAGATTTCGAACAGATGAAGATACAAAAAAAATTACTTTGCAAACAAAAAGTAAGTTGACTAACAAAATTGGCAAGAAGCTTATCACTTACTAGTATCTCCTGCCATACATACTCTGATAAATCTGATTTCGCCACTTCTTGCGAATTTTAAATTCAATCATCAGCGGGGTGGTGTGAACTTCGTAGTGTACTTCTGGGATACATTAACCGTTTTCATTTTGGCAAATACCCTTCACAGGCAATTATGCAATTGTAAGACCATACGGTCCTAAACCTTTCTAAATGTATTACACTACGACTAGAGAGACATGACTATGTTTTTAAATGGGGCATCTTCCTCTTCGAAGTAACAATCGTTCCTACCCTGGATTCTCGATTTCTCCTTATCCCTATTCACTTTTTAATCAATCCTTAGATACAGTAATATGTCTCAACGCACTCATTGGCTGTTGACCTGTGTTATGATCATGAAAATCTCGATTATCATTTCAATAAATTCTAGTGCCCTCCCGATTGTATTTGATTATTTACTCTCGGCTCGTCAATCTGTGTTTAATCATAAACGTCCGTCAGTAAGATACGCAGGTTATATATTTGTTAAGTACATATCATTTACTAGTAGATTTTTCATCAAATGGTTTGTACGAGAAGGGAGTGTAGGCGGTGATTTCTTGCGTGTCCCAGAATATTATAGCATTACAGCAATTATGTTAATAGTAAATATAACATAATCATAATTATCATAACAATAATGATGAGGATGGTGAGAGGAGGAGAGGAGGAGGAGGAGAATGATTGATCGATGATTATGAGTGAATTATGATGAGCATTGGTTTTGTTAATTATGCTGCTGCTGCTGCTGCTGCTGCTGTTCAAAGGTGCTCAACCCCTTGGGAGCAACATCTTTTTAAAATAAGGTTTAAAAGGAAGTTTAAAAACTTCCTTTTAATACC
>JADBJO010000437.1:0-12500 GCA_016801955.1 Conus betulinus
ACCACAATGTCTTATATAGGGTATAGTTAACAGTTTCTCAAAATGTTAATACTTTGGTTGGCTCTTCACTTTCAATGTTGTCCCTTGTTTATATTGTTGGGTAGGCAGTGTCTCAGTAGGGTTGCTATTGGTTGCTAATCACTCGCGTGTGCCCACTCTGTGTGCATATGAAGTTAGACAGTTCTCATATCTTGTTTTGTGTCCTTAGTATGTTCACCGGGGTATGCAGTTAGTTTCGGTTTTGTGTTATCCTTTCTTTACCTTCGTATTATGGCTTGTGTCTCTACACTCAAAAGCATGACATGCTGTGTTGTTTTTTGTCTGAGAGTGTAAACCAAGCCAAAGGCTGGGTTCCTGTCGTCTACTACCACCAGCATAGCATATCCCCGCAATTAGCACCTTAAATTTCAGTACGTTACTGTATGTCACGGACGGTAGTGTCCTAGTGCCAAAATAATGCACCGGTGCAACAGAATCACGTAGTTACTGTACTCGCCTGCATGTCTCTGAATAATAAATCGCTATGTTCATTAGTCAGTGTGATTGGTAAGCGTGCGTGTGTTTGATTGCCTTCTCTAGGGGACGTTCAAAGGGGGGCCCTGTGGTCATAGGTTTTAGTTTGGGTTTGCCGTAATGCGCAGCTCCTTTGTTCCCAGGGGTCGGCTCGCTGTATTAAACCCCTGTGACCTGAGATGACGAGGTGGCCTGTGTGGCGGAACGGGGTGGTGTGTTCCGGACATTGTTACGTCTTTGAGCATGACTTGCGTCGTAGAATTCCGATCTTGGCTTCAGTCTATACACGTCGTAGTTGTGACACTTTGTTGGTCTGGGTGCATATACGTTTGATAAGTCTGGTGACCGCCCGTCCTATCCTTTGTTGCCCGATTATACATAGACTTTTATAGTTTGTGCCCACTCCGAGTCCTTGTGCGGGCCGTCAGTTGACGCAACGTTGACAGTTTGTGACACGTTTAGTCTTCGTTTGCCACAGCACACTCAAGTTGATATTTGTGCTGTATTCAAATCTTTGCTAGCCTCAATACATAGCCGTTGATAGTTTTTTAAACGTCTATTCTCTATGGGCCTTCAGTACCTAATGTCATAGTTGTAATATGTTTTAGGTCTTTTTTGGCCTTAGTTACAATCATGCTGTCATTGTGGCACGTCCTATCTTTGTTTGGCCTCGGTACATAGAAGATGATATGTTTTCACATGTCTAGATTTGTTTGCCTCAGTAAATGTCTCCGGCATAACCTCCACTCCCGTTACTGCGATGGATCGACAGAGTTGCCAAAACACCGACCTATGGACGAGGGAAGCCACGCCAATGGACGTCCCGGTCAGTAAGAGGAAGTGGCGATGGTTGGCCACCCACTATGCAGGAGGACCCTCTAACATCCACCAGGCAGGCGCTCGAGTGGACCCGCAGGAGTAGATGTAAGCGAGGGCCGCCCCAACAGACCTGGAGGAAGGAGCTTGCTAAACGAGCTGAGATCCTCCAGCCTTACCTGCGGGGATAATCAGAGACCTGTGCCAGGGACAAAGACGGGAGATGGGAGATGCTGTTGGGCCCTATGCTTCTCAAGGATCGAAGATTAACTCAGTCAATGTCAGTCAGTATCGAGCCTTTCATAGTTTGTTATCTATCTATTCTCTGTTGGCCTCAGTACATAACGCTGATAGTTGTTAGAACGTCTAGTTTCTGTGTGGTCTTTGTAGATGGCGCCGGTGACGTTTGTTACATGAATCATCTTTGTTGGCTTATTACACACCTTAGTACACTGACGTAGATGTTAACGTCTAGTCTCTGATGGTCTTGGTACAGACATTGATAGTTGTGACATGACTTTTTTTCTTTGTCGGCCTCAGTACAGTTTTGATATTTGTGACATTGTGGTCATCGTTGGCCTTAGTACATGGCCGTTGATAATTGTTATAACAGCTGGCCTCTGATCGTCTCAGTACATTCACGTTGAAAGTTGTGAAATGTCTTAGTCTTCGCTGGCCTTAGTACACAGCCGTTGATGAGTTTGTGACATGTCTATATGGCCTTTGTATATAGATGTTGATAGTTGTGACATGCCTATTCCTCTGTTGACATCAGACGCAGATGTTTTTTTTCCTGTAAGACTATAGCCCTTGAGGACTTCAGCCTCAGAGGTGTTTATGATGTTTTGCGATAAATCTATGTCAAAGGAGAAGGTATGTCGCTACAATTCTAATCAATAAAGAGAAATTGATATGTTGTGGATATCTAATCAAAACAGATGCGGTAATAATGTTGTGACATGTCTATCATGCAGAGACGTGGATTAAGCGACACCATTTAGTTTAGTACAGAGGCGTTGATATATTGTGTCATATCCAGTCAACACAGAAATGGTTGATATGTTGTGACATATCTAGCGCATACAAACTACGTCGATATGTTGTGAAACATCTAGCCAATACAGAACGTTGATGTACTGTGATACATTTGGGTAATACCGAAACTTAACACGTGTGACACATTTTAGTCAGTTTACAGGATGTACAGGTGACACATTTAGTCCATACAGAGATGTTCACATGTGCGACACATTTTAGTCAGTACAGAGACGTTGATAGCGATTGTGATACAATTTAGTCAATACAGAGACGTTGATATGTGTGCTACATTCGTCATACAGAGACGTTTGATATGTTGTGTAACGTCTAGTCAGCACCAGATGTTGATATACTGTGACACCTGTGGTAAAACAGAGACATTTGATATGTGTGACACAATTAGTCAGTATACATAGCGTTGATTTGTGTGTGACATTTAGTTAGTACAGAGACGTTCATGTGTGTGACTTATGCAGACAGAATACAGAGACATTTGATATGATTGATACATGTAAACAAAACAGAACAGTAGGCACGTACTGATATGGACGTGTGCGACGCGCCTAGTCGGATAATGTTGATATGTTGTGACACACCTGGTCAGTACACAGACTTTGATATATTATGACACATGTAGTCAATACACCACCTGCTTACAACGTCATATATCGTGATATATGTAGTCAAAACATAGACGTTGATATGATCTGTACTGTATAAATTAATCCCACAAAACCAGCACAGACAGGCCTCAACGGATTCAGAATGGATGAACCCCACAGGTAGGCACAGACTTGTACAGATCTAGCACAGATGATTTTACCTGGCAGACCAATCAGACAGATTTTATAGATCCGGTACAGATTAACTCTACATGAAATACAGATAGTAGCGTTTTACAGATCCGGTACGATTAATCCGATATGGAAATACAGACAGCAGTCTTTTACAGACCCAGTGCAGATTAACCCAACAGGCCACGCAGACGGACTTTTGATAGATTCAGCTCCCGATTTAGTCCCACAGGAAGTACAAAAAGGCTTGAAACAGATCCAATACAGGCTAACCGTACAGGCAAGAAGAGACAGACTTATACTGATCAGCTGCAGATAAACCTCCCATGCTAGTACAGATTTATAGAGGTCCAGCATACGCTAAATATCTTGACGGAATGGAACTGCGGAGTGTGACAGCTTGAATTCAGTGGTAACCACAGATCGAACGCCAGTGTACGGGATCGAAATCAATGGGTTCATAAACTGAACGCAAGTATAACAGAAGGAATCCATGATTCCACTGACTGAATAGAGTACATAAGGGAAATCCATAATCCACTGATGACAGCTGGTGTATAGAAGGGAGATTCATGACCTCACTGACTAAATGTAGGTTAAAGAAGGGACGGAACTCCAGTGTATAGAAAGGAAATCCATGGTTCTAACTGATCGAACTCCAGTGCATAGAAAGGAAATCCCCATGACTCCACTGACTGAGATGCCAGTGCATAGAAAGTAAATTCTTGACTCCACTGACTGAAGAATAAATAATTGATTTCCCTTTATACCATGACGTGCAGTCAAGAAGAACGTCAGTGTGTAGAGGGAAAAACCACTTTTTTCCATGACTCCGCTGACTGAGATGGGAAATCTGTGACTCAGACCTGAAGACGTGAATGCGCAGTGAGAGAGCCATGAGAGATAGAGGAGAGGGGAGCGAGAGAGGAGAGAGAGAGAGAGAGAGAGAAGGAGAAGGAGAGAGGAGAGAGAAGGCTTGATCATGCGCAATCAGGATTTGGTGATATTAGGGGGCAATATTATGTTATAGTATTGTTGGGGGTTATTTTGACGGTCAGTAAACAGCAGGGAACTTCCTCTGTGTGTGGTGTGTGTGTGTGTGTGGGTGTGTGTGTGTGGTGTGTGTGTGTTTGCGCGCGCGCGCGCGCACGCAAAACGAGGCATACAAAATTCTTATTCATGAAAGAAGCGCTAAAACGCTAAAAAAAATCTATCCCTTGCCCAAGAGTAAAAGTGTACAATAAAGATGATTTTAATCTTAATAAGAAGGAACAGACCGTTAAGAGACAGGGAAAGTTAAGACAACATAATTATGAAGAGAGATCGTCGGCAAAAGAATAAATCTGTCGGTCAGTCTTTGGTGCCTGCTTACAGGAAACTGCAACGAACTATCGCAAGGAAGACGGTGATATATGTCCGTCACGCCGATACGAGAAGGAAAGAATTCAATAACCACTTCTACACCAGTTACGATGCTCATAGCCGGTAACCACTAAGGTCATAGAAAGATCTTTCATTCCGTGAAACACAGCGCTTCTCAAAATAGGAGAAGAGAGAGAGAGAGAGAGAGAGAGAGAGAGAGGAGAGAAGAGGAGAGATGAGAGAGAGTAAAAGTACGTGATTATCATAGACAGGCAAAATAATGAAACAAGAAGAATTGAATTACACTTGATATGTATGATAAGGTAATGTGTTCATAGCCCAGGCCGCCGCAAAGAGTCGTATCAGGGCTGTCACCCGCGTTCAAGTCAAACTCATTATGTACACAAAATGTAAGGTTGACAATAGTATGCCATATATGCATATCGCCAGCCAAGGCAAATGCAAATGAGAGACAACAGATGCTAGGGATCTGAAGGAAAGAGAGGAAAATCGAGAGAGAGAGAGAGAGTGAGAGAGAGAGAGAGGACGGATGGAGTTTTCGGGGGAGAGAGAGGGAGAAGGAGTCACCCTAGTCTAATATCACCATTGTTGTGAACAGACGTTACATCAAATCAATTAATCAAAGGAAGTCCCGGGGCTGGGAGAGGGGGTCGTGGGGAAAAATTCTGCCTTGAGCACAAATAGAGATATCGGATTCATAATGTTGAGTTGGCACATTCTCTCGTCATCACGAGTGGGGATTTACGGTTGATCAGGTTAGTTTCAACATTAAAGTACTAAGATTGTATGCCATTTCATGAAAATAGATGAGGCTTTGGTTTGAAACGATCGATTCTAGGCAGAGGGAGAATGAGTTTACGTACATGGCGATGCTTTTTATTAACAACGAATTTACTGGTCAGTTGCGGTCTGACACAATCTGATATGATTTTTTAAACATAAAAGAATGCTTTGTTATTCTGATTTTTTCATATGAAACTTCAAGATTTCCAATGCTGTCATAGTCAAGAACGACTAGTTCGCGGAACAAGAACTAAACTATAGCGGTACGCTCCAGACTACGAGGATTTCTTGTTAAGAACTAGTTTTAGAGTACAATCCGTGAAGGACATCATGAAGATTCAAAGTATTTTTCATTGAGTCCCAGATAGTTGAAGCGCAATATATTTTTTTCTGATATACGGACACACTGAAGGCCGATAGAAGACCGTGGTTTTTGTTTTGTTTGTTTGGTTTTTTTGATAAGTATATCTACAGAGAGTATGATTTAAGACAATTAAATCTTTCTAGAAACGGGAGTTTGGCAAATCTGCCAGACAAATAATGAGATGATTTTCCAAGGGGTCAGGGCCAAACTGATGAGCAAGTAAAGTATTTGTTTTTTTTTTTTCATCTTTTTTTCATCCCGGCCCTTGCCTTGGTGAGGAGCTACGCGTTACAAACAACTACTAAGATTTAACAAAACGTTTAACAAACACCATATCTTTAGAAGTATAAACTTATCTGCGCTGGTGGTTGGTTTTTCGTCGACATTAATGCATAGAAATGGCGCCGAGAACATGGGCGACATGGGGACTGACTACCTGTTAGTTTTATATTCAGTATTGTATTCGTATGTAGTGGAACTTCTGTTTATCCTGCAGGAAGATCGGTAGACTTTGCTGCGTCAACTTTTTTCCCCTCAAATCTTGACACAGTCAGCACCATGACCGGACCAAAATCGTGGAGGCACGAACTTTCAGTAAATGAGGACACGAGGGGGGGACCAGGTGGGGCCCTATCAAGGTTCCGCCAACGCTGTTTTCGCCTTTCTCTAACCAGTATATTTCTTGGAAATGTTCGGCCACTATCTTTAAACTTGATATATTTCATTTGTAACATCCTAATAAAGAAAGACTACTACAAGGAATGCTAACTGGTTTGCATCTAGGAATCGTGGCTAAATCCTAACATCCTTGATGGTGCCGTTCAACCAAGTACAGGACTGACCGCAGTGCTGATGCAGGTAAAGGCGGCGGCGGTGGGTGTCTCTGCTGGTAAACAGGTCACACGCGCCACAATTAGGAGTTTGCACGAAATCACTGTACAGCATCCAAGTAAACACTTTGAGGCGTAGCATAAACTTGAGCCAAAACTTGATATGAAACTGATACCTGATCACACGAAGTACACCCACTAATCATTTCATTAAAAAAAAAAAAAAAAGAAATTTCATCCTATGAATAATAATTGGCAATGTTAGAACAACATGAGTTCTCCCCTTATCTGACATCACGTTTCAGACCTTCGCACTCGCCCGTGACCCTCTCTTAGCGCCAGGTGGTGTCCCCAAAATAGTCCCGTTCCTTTCATTTCAATCTGTCTGCTCTGACCCACCTTGCATGTACCTTGATGAGCATGTGAAACAAATGAAGGTGAATCAACTTTCATACGCAATGAAAATTCTCAAAACAATGTTAATGTACCTATCTATAAATACCCGACTCTTAAGCAAGGCCTTGGCGCCTTCATTTTGGCGTGTGCAGCCTCACAGGCTGAAGCACAGACGCGAAAGTGCAGGGCCTGTATCGCACGCCTGTTGCCCTGACCTAGAATCCGTCACTATCCCGTGCCGGCCCTTCCACCTTGCACGTGAACCCGTCTCCAGAAATCCTCACCGCTGTGTTTACCCATCCTGCACCCTACCGCCCCGCTGCTGTTCGGCTGCTAGCAGATAAATCAATAACAGCGAGAGCAGCAACCACGACGCCACTGTTGTTGTTGGAAGGGTCTCTAACACACGGCCAGTTTGAAGTCAGTAGTGCCCAGACTGTACCATAGTGTACCACGAACTGACTTGTCCAACGCCCTGGTGATCACACTCCAGATCAGCGCTACACCTCCATCAAGCGTGCAAAGGCCTACCTCTCGATTCACCGTGCGCCTTTCGGTAGATCCGATCACGATGCGACGTACCCAGTCTCTCTCTCTCTCTCTCTCTCTCTCTCTCTCTCTCTCTTGCTTTTTTTTTTTAACTTTTAAAATTTGATTTTGTAGATGTACATAAATAAGATAAGGAGACTAAAATACAATCAACCAACAATGAGAGAAGTTAAGCTAAAACAAACAAAAAAGTCAAAACAAAGCAATCCAAATTTGTATTATTCACATTCATCATTCTAAAACTAAGAGAGAAAGAGAGAGGGATGTCCATCATTAGAGCACGTTTAACTAATTAGAGAGACTTTTTACGTCAGTACACATGACAAACTAAAGATGTTTAGGCATTTGAATAAAGCAAAACTACGTTCACACACGCTGCATCGTATGCATATATACATATATATATATATATATATATGTGTGTGTGTGTGTGTGTGTGTGCGCGCGCGCGCGCGCGCGCGCGCGCGTGCGTGCGTGCATGCATGTGCTTGTGTGTGTGCGTGCGTGCGAGCGTGCGTGTGTGCGTATAGATATGGGAGCATGAACACGTATTTAAAAGCATGATCAGGTGTATGTGTGCAGAAAAAATATAATAGACAGCAGGCCGGACACACCACACCACCACACTGACTACAGTTAACATTGATACGCTGAGATGGACACAGAACAGAATTTAAAAGAAAATGTAATAGCACGACTCTCTCTCTCTCTAACAAAAAAAGAGAGCGTTGTATCACCGACCACGCGTCCATTTCATGCCGCCATGAACGGATAAAGGGAAAGCACGACTGTTGCTAATTCGGAAAGTACACAGTGCACTCCTTTTGCAGAGAGAGAGAGAGAGAGTGCGCACGTGCGTGCGTGCTTGCGTGCGTGCTTGCATGCGTGCGTACTGGCGAGCGAACGTGAGGGCACGCGGTGTGCGCGTACGTGCGAGCGGGCGGGTAGTTGGTGTGGTGGGTGCGTGCGTGCGTGCGCGTGTGCGTGCGTGCACGTGTGTGTGTGTGGTGTGTGTGTGTGTGTGTGTGTGTGTGTGTGTGTGTGTGTGTACCCAGGTAATACGTTATCAGAATGTATATGAACTATTTTTAAAGGCAACGGCAAATATTAAATGTTTCAGCTCAATGCTGACAATTCTGCTCCGGGTAGAATTACGATCCTCCTTTGAAGCGGGAAAGCAATCGATGGCAGTTCACATGTTGCTACCCACAGATTCGGTGGGTGTCTCCAAAATCCTAAATATATTAAAGTACGTGTTTGCTTGCTTGCTTGCGCGCGCGCGCACGAGCGTCCGTGCTTGCGTGCACGTGTGTGTGTGTGTGTGTGTGTTGAAATGTAGGCCCACAGTTGTAAAAGTCAGTAAGTGATGTGTGGTCATCCCACACAATTTCCGGCAAAAAACACATGTCGATGGTAGCCCATCAGCGTCAAAAGATCTGTATGAAGATGGCAATCTGCCACGAAAAAAAAAAAAAGAAAAGAAGTTTCCGTATGGTAACATATTTTTATTGTGTCAACATCAAAGCAAAAGAACACACCAACGGATAGTCAATCAAAGAAAAAGAAAAAACAAAACCTTTGACATCAGGACATCAGATCAGCTTAAATGGTCAATAATTGCAATGAAGACATCTACGGACGAGTGATCCATAACAATGGAAAGCTTCGACGTCAGAAATACACAACCATTACATTGAATATGTGACAAACCTTTCACATCAGTTAGACATATGTTGTGCGGAGGTGAATAATTCTAATGAAGCTTTGACATCGGTAACACTCAATAAATTGGTCGGTAATCCTGAGGAGGCTCCACCATCAGCGAGACATGTCTGGTGAAGGAGGTAAGTATGTATTGATTTGGTCCTGTGGGGAAACGTTTTTCTTAATGCATATGTGATTAATGTCTGAAGCACGTTGTTACTCTTATACCTGATGCATAGTGAGTTTGACAGGTAGGGCCTACAACGATTATTAGCACAGGAACAAAATGTAAGATATCGAATCCCTCAGAGTCATGAGGGTTTTTCTGCCCCGATCGGCTCCTACCCAGAGTTGAGTTTGCTGCGGACTCAGTTGGGAAGACTGGGACCACACAGTCGAGTTTCATCCACTTAATGGATGCGTTTCTGAGAGTGTTGCTCAATTTCCTGACCAACACTGCAGGTGCCTGTATCTCTCGGGCCTGGTTGACGCCGGGATATATTATGAAAGGAAGCGTAGAGTACAGCCCTGTCATGTAGTCTCAGACCGAAATGGAAATCCGTAGCATCATCTTAATCATCCTCATTCTCATCGATCAGCATTTAAAAAAAAAAAAAAAATCTCAAGGTTCTGTGGCCCTTCATGCCCTGCTCTCATGGTGACCTCATTTCGATGTTCTCTCCACGTCTGTGGCCTTGGTTTGGTTCCGTCGGGGTCACCGGTATCGGCGAGTCCATGGGGGCTGTCGTTGGACGGACGTGGTGGTAGCGCCCCCCGGAGGGAGAGCTCACTCACGCCGGCTCCGCGACTAAGCAATTATTGTCGTCAGTAGGGGCTTAGTAGGTGTGTCCTGCGTATGTGTTAGATCAGAACAGGCGCCACTGAACACCACCGAAGTGACTCGGCAGCAGTGCAGTGTCTCCTCCGGTGGTTTGCCTCTTGACGACTTGACATTGACTGCTCCCTGTGGATTTCCGGTGGCGGGGCTGCGGCGGGATCAGCGGGGCTGTGGCTGTGGACCATACATATGCAACTTGACCTGTGTAAGGTGACGGGTTTTGACCGTCCAGGTCGACTTCGGTCAATGTGAGTCGTTCGCCTTGGCTAACCGCCCACGCAACACGAGGGTGGAGGCGGGGAAAGGGAGGCGGACACAATCGTAAACAGAAAACCACGTTGTGAAACGTGACGGCTCACCTAACATTAGGGAAGATTGGGCACACACACACACACACGCACGCGCGTGCGCGCTTGCGCGCGCGCGCGCACACACACACACACTGACACACACACACACACACACCGGGCGCGCTGGCACGCACGCACGCACATATACATGCACATATGCATGCACGTACTAACGCAAAACAGTGACGGCCATGCATGCACGCGCACACACATATACATACACACACATGCACGCACGCACGCGCATATGCAAACATGCACGCTCGCACACACATGCCCACAGAGTCACACACACACACACACACACACACACACACACACACACACACACACACACACCACACACACACACACACACGCACGCACGCACGCACACACACACACACATACACACACAGTAAATGTTCGACAAGCATGTCTTTTTCAGATGTTACCTACAGCAGTCAGAATGAACGAAATGATGATCTCATGCTGACGTATCAGGAGGTATTGCTTTGTGATATTTTGTCGACGTGTCATAACGTCTTAGCAGGAATCGTCGAAAATTTACTCGCCTGTTCTGTATTGCATATAAAACCATTGCTACTTTTAACTTTGTATCCATTTGTATTTAGCCTCTCTCTCTCTCTCTCTCTCTCTCTCTCTCTCTCTCTCTCTCTCTCTCTCTCTCTCTCTCTCTCTCTCTCTCTCTCATAATAAGCAGAACCTCATAGAAGACACAAGCGCAGCAAAGTCACTGTTAATATAACCGATCTAAGACCTGAATAAAAAAAAAAAAATGAACAGAAAGAAGAAAAGATCACTCCCTTGAAGAATACGTGCAAAACCCTTCAATGACAACACTGCAAACATTTTAATCTGTGTTGCAGACAAGACTCTTGTTGTTCCTGATTACAGGCGACTTTCATCTACTGGAGGAGAGTCATCAGTAATGCCGGAACTCTAAGTAGCATGTTCACCACCATGAAAATAATACAGACTATACAAAATAGACACGAGTGCGCAACAACACGCCCCTATCTGCCTGTCGACAGAGCCAAAGATTACCTGCGTAGCATGCCAAAGCACCACCGGTGACGTCATATCAGACAATCTGCAGCAGACAGGTCATGTGAAGAGGGCAGATTGTTTTCTACGGGAATGGTCTAGCAATGACGTTTCTCTCGTCTCTCGGACTCCGTTTTCGTTGGCTGAGAAGTATCACGTGACGACTGGTGGGGGCGGGGAAAAAAAAAAAAAGATATCTGGTAGAGTTTTTGAGTGACCATTATCTGTCCTTGATGCCCTGACCACGAGGAGGTCAAGCCGTTGCAGACAGGGCAGGTCTGTTGTGTCCGAGTCCTTAGGAACCACAGGGATTTTCTCTGGGGTTAACTGCCCTTTCGACCTCTCGTCAACATGATCTTGAGGCGGTTTTGTTGTGTTGGTCTGGTTGCGGTGTTGTTCTACGTCAGTGATGTGCGCACACAGAGTAAGTACAACTCTAATCCTTTTTTGATCTTGAGTGTGACTGATCAATTTACCACCACCGCAGTTCATCAGTTTGAATATCTTCTCTTCCATTTTGCATTAAAATGCAATGTTAATATGCTATAAAAACCAAACGACGTAAACTGTAGGTATGTCAGTGTGTCTGTCACCTGTCTGTTTTTTTTTTCTTCTGCGTTTTGTGTCAGATTTAGTCCGGAGATAAATGATCAATCACCCATTCATGTAGAAATTCCACCCTGCTGTGATCCGCTTTGTAAAACATTTTATAGCCTAAACAAATCCCATCCTAATCATGAAAACCCAAACAGTCCAAACAATGCCCAGCCAACGTAAAAACCTGCTGATGTCTAACATGTAAACCCTGACGGTCTAAACAACAACCACCCCACCCCAAACATGGAAACCTCGACATCACAAACACCTCCCACCCCTTCCAAACATCGAAACCCTGACAGCACCCCCCCCCCCCCCCCCCCACCTCCCCCTCCCATCCCAATTATCAAAACACTCACGACATAAACGACTCACATCCAATTCATGTAAACCCTGACAGCTCAGACAACTCCCATGCCAGTTATGAAATCCGCTACAGCCCAAACAACTTCCACCTCAGTTTTGAACACCCGACTCTCTACACAATCACTACCCAAA
>JADBJO010000437.1:17500-30000 GCA_016801955.1 Conus betulinus
GAGAGAGAGAGAGAGAGAGAGAGAGAGAGAGAGAGAGAGAGAGAGATCTGAATAAGGGTTTTTTTTACCACCTTTGTTTGTAGCCTGTGTGGACAGGTTAGAGAACTGTCATCAGTATGGTCAGTACGTGTGCTTTGGTCGGTACGAAGCGTGGGCACGTGACCATTGTGCCAAGACCTGCGGCTACTGTGACCATAGCGGTAAGCGTTGGTGTGCGCGCGCGCGCGCGCGCGCGTGTGTGTGTGTGTGTGTGTGTGTGTGTGTGTGTGTGTGTGTATGTGTGTGCATGAAAGAGAGAGAGAGAGGGATAAAAAGAGAGAGAGAGGTGGTATGTGTGTGTGTGTGTGTGTGTGTGTGTGTGTGTGTGTGTGTGTGAAAGAAAGGGGGGGGGGGATAGAGAGAGAAAGCAGAAGGGGGTGGGGGTGGGGGGCTGTATCAGAAAAAATGAACTTAAGAAACAGAAGAAAAAAAAAGAGTAGGAGGAGTTTCTACAGCAACAAATTAACCCAATAAGACAGATCATACTTCTGCTGCTAGTAATATTACCACTGCTACTACCTCTATTTCAATACATGACTGAAAGACAGGGGAGTTATTACTCGAGTAGTTACATGCATGTGTCTGATGGTCTCTTAACAGCCCAGGGGTTCCAGAACACAGCACAACCAAACCCGTCCTGTACTGTGCCAGCCGGTAAGCACGACACCCATTACCTCCTGGTGTGGTAAGTGGTAAGCATGACACCCATTATATCCATTACCTCCTGGTGTGGTAAGTGGTAAGCATGACACCCATTATCCATTACCTCCTGGTGTGGTAAGTGGTAAGCATGACACCCATTATCCATTACCTCCTGCTGTGTGTAAGTGGTAAGCATGACACCCCCACCTCCCTGTGTGGTAAGTGGTAAGCATGACACCCATTACCTCCTGGTGTGGTAAGTGGTAAGCATGACACACCACCTCACTGTGTAGCAAATGGTAACCATGACGTACTCACACCTGCCTGTATGGTAAGTGGTAAGCATGACACACTCACCTAACTGTGTGGTAAGTGGTAAGCATGACACCCTACACCTCCATGTGTGGTAAGTAGTAAGCATGACACCCCCACCTCCTTATGTAGTAAGTGGTAAGCATGACACCCCCCACCTCCCTGTGTGGTAAGTGGTAAGAGTGACACCCACCCTCTGCCCCATACATCTTTGTGTGCTAAGCATTAAAACG
This sequence comes from Conus betulinus, assembly GCA_016801955.1. Classification (NCBI taxonomy): domain Eukaryota; kingdom Metazoa; phylum Mollusca; class Gastropoda; order Neogastropoda; family Conidae; genus Conus; species Conus betulinus. The sequence continues at coordinate 18,727 of JADBJO010000437.1, forward strand.
CTTTCCCTCTTCTTGCCTATTGAGAGCCAAGTAGCAGCTGTAGTGAATGTTGAGAGTCACCTGGCCCAATGAAAGTACGCGCTGTGTACTTCTTAAGTTCCAAAGCCGATGTTCTGTCCAGTAAATATTGCTTTGAATGAAGCTTCTGATGTATTCTTCCAAGCAGCCATCTTTGAATTATTTATTTCTCTTCTCTCTCAGTTACTGTTGCGGGAAAGTACTGTATGCAATCTTGACATGTTCAATGAAAAAGGTCACAGATGAAAGTTCATTGGAAAATCTTCAGTCGGAAGAAGGTTTTTTTTTTCGTTCAAAGATAACAAAAAATGAGTATGTAACTAACCAAACAATGTAATGGAATTCAAGATCTGCTTGCTTACCAAGTTTTACGTCAGATGTTAGGGATTCAGGAGGAAACATGCATTTCATACCAAAGCCACACGTTAGATTTATATGCGATAACATAAAAAAGTGATTATAACAACAACAATAATAATAAAATGATATGATCATAATTATACTGATAATAATTATAATGATGATGATAGTAATGATAATAATAATAATGATAATAATGATAATATCATTAAGTAAGTATACAGTAATAACAGTAAAATGATAATGATAATGATAGCGACAATGACAGTGTGATGAAAATGATGATGATGATGATTACGACGACGACGACGACAACGATGATGATGATGATGATGGTGATGATGATGATGATAATGATGATAGTGATGATGATGATGACATTTAATCATGTCACGATATGATTTAATTTAACTCTCTGATGGTTTACCTTACAGGTCAAACGTTCCTGATGACGTCTAACTCTCCGACAGTCTCCCTCCCTAAGTCAGATCTTACTGATGAAGGCTAACTCGCTGACATCATCCCTCCCTAGGTCAAACCTTACTGATGAATTCTAACTCGCTGACAGTCTCCCTCCCAAGGTCAGACCTTACTGATGAAGTCTACCTGTCTGAGAGTCTCCCTCCCTAGGTCAGACCTTACTGATGAAGTCTACCTGTCTGAGAGTCTCCCTCCCTAGGTCAGACCTTACTGATGAAGTCTACCTGTCTGACAGTCTCCCTCCCTAGGTCAGACCTTACTGATGAAGTCTACCTGTCTGAGAGTCTCCCTCCCTAGGTCAGATTTTACTGATGAAGTCTAACTCGCTGACAGTCTCCCTCCCTAGGTCAAACCTTACTGATGAATTCTAACTCGCTGACAGTCTCCTCCCTAGGTCAGACCTTACTGATGAAGTCTACCTGTCTGAGAGTCTCCCTCCCTAGGTCAGACCTTACTGATGAAAGTCTACCTGTCTGACAGTCTCCCTCCCTAGGTCAGACCTTACTGATGAAGTCTACCTGTCTGAGAGTCTCCCTCCCTAGGTCAGACCTTACTGATGAAGTCTACCTGTCTGACAGTGTCCCTCCCTAGGTCAGATTTTACTGATGAAGTCTAACTCGCTGACAGTCTCCCTCCCTAGGTCAGACCTTACTGATGAATTCTAACTCGCTGACAGTCTCACTCCCTAGGTCAGACCTTACTGATGAAGTCTACCTGTCTGAGAGTCTCCCTCCCTAGGTCAGACCTTACTGATGAAGTCTACCTGTCTGACAGTCTCCCTCCCTAGGTCAGACCTTACTGATGAAGTCTATCTGTCTGACAGTCTCCCTCCCTAGGTCAGACCTTACTGATGAAGTCTACCTGTCTGAGAGTCTCCCTCCCTAGGTCAGACCTTACTGATGAAGTCTACCTGTCTGACAGTCTCCCTCCCTAGGTCAGACCTTACTGATGAAGTCTACCTGTCTGAGAGTCTCCCTCCCTAGGTCAGATTTTACTGATGAAGTCTAACTCGCTGACAGTCTCCCTCCCTAGGTCAGACCTTACTGACGAAGCCTAACTCTCTGACAGTCTCCCTCCCTAGGTCAGACCTTACTGATGAAGTCTACCTGTCTGAGAGTCTCCCTCCCTAGGTCAGACCTTACTGATGAAGTCTAACACTCTGACAGTCTCCCTCCCTTGGTCAGTCCTTACTGATGAAGCCTAACTCTCTGACAGTCTCCCTCCCTAGGTCAGACCTTACTGATGAAGTCTGCCTGTCTGAGAGTCTCCCTCCCTAGGTCAGACCTTACTGATGAAGTCTAACACTCTGACAGTCTCCCTCCCTAGGTCAGACCTTACTGATGAAGTCTACCTGTCTGACAGTCTCCCTCCCTAGGTCAGACCTTACTGATGAAGTCTACCTGTCTGAGAGTCTCCCTCCCTAGGTCAGACCTTACTGATGAAGGCTAACTCTCTGACAGTCTCCCTCCCTAGGTCAGACCTTACTGACGAAGCCTAACTCTCTGACAGTCTCCCTCCCTAGGTCAGACCTTACTGATGAAGGCAGTGGCTGGAGCCCCAGGGGATGTGTATCAGCTGTGGTCCTCCCCCAACATTGCCAACAACAACCTGGCTTCAGCCAAGACCCTGGACAGTCACGTGGTCTCCCACTACAAGTCGCACCTGGTCAACAACTTGGACACCTGTGACTTTGATACGGTGTGTGACTTGATTATATATGCATGTGACACTATCCAAATGTGACGTGGACATCATATGTGATTTTTACGTGTGACTGCCCACCTGTAACCTGGACATGACACATGACTGTCCGCGGGTGACACTGCCTACATGTGACCTGGACATGATAATTCACTTTATGTGGCGCTGTATACTCGCCGATTTTGATATGGCACGTGACTTCATGCCATCACGTATGAGGGGTGTGACGTGCATGAATATTTGAACTGGTACTTCAGGTTATGGTTGATGAAAAATACGTAGCGGTCTGACCGTCCGTGTGTGTGTATGTGAGTGTGTGTGTTTGTGTGTGTGTGTGTGTGTGTAGATCAAGGTGTCCATCTACAAGCACTGTGTGGAGAGGGCCAGTCTCACGTTCGATGCTCGTCACACTGCCCGCAGCGACTGGTTCACCGCCTCCCGGCTTCTTGCCTCCTCCTTCGGCGATCTCTCCCCCTCCTCCCCCGCCCTCTTCCACATGGCAGGGTCTCTGTCTGTCTCTGTGTGCCTGTCTCTTTCTCTGTCTGTCTGTGTGTCTGTGTCTATGTGAGTGTGTGAGTGAGTGAGTGAGTGTGTGTGTGTGTGTGTGTGTGTGTGTGTGTGTGTGTGAAATTATTCATTTAGTGAATCATCAATAAGGAAGGATTTTTTTTTATGACCATTGTCAATGAATGATCATCCCATAATCCTAAATTACTGTTGTTCGTGCGTGCGTGAGTGCTTGCATATGTGCGTGCATGCGTGCACGCACGCGTGCGCGCGTTTGCGCGCGCGCACGCTCGTGTGTGTGTGTGTGTAAAATTATTCGTGTAATAAATCATCAATAAGGAAGGATTTTTTTTTGTTCCATTATGAAAGAATGATAAACCCATAATTCCAAATTACTGCTGTTCGTGCGTGCGTGCGTACGTGAGTGCTTGCGTGTGTGTGTGTGTGTGCATGTGTTTTTTTTTCATGTGTGTTAGGCAGAGGATAGGGAGTTAAATCAGACATACCCAATCTGAATCGTGTCAATGAGTATCTCGTCAATTAAAGCAGACATGATTTACAGTGGCATATAAGATAGGTTGTTTGAAGTGTTCTCTGTGTAACAAACCCATTGAAAATTCCGATTTTGGCACTTCTCTCTCTCTCTGTTCATGTTCTCTCTCTCTCTCTCTCTCTCTCTCTCTCTCTCTCTCTCTCTCTCTGTCTGTCTGTCTGTCTGTCTGTCTGTCTCTGTCTCTGTCTGTCTGTCTATCTCTCTCTCCCTCTGTCTGTCTGTCTCTCTCTCTTAAGATTAATTGCATGTCACTGTGTTACATGGTACCTTTTACGTATTTTTATGCTGTAACAAAATGATAACACTTTGTGCCTTGAACTTCTTCCCATTTCTCATGTTCTACCGCTCCCTTACTCCCCCCTCTCTGTCTCTGTCTCTGTTTCTGTCTCTGTCTGTCTGTCTGTCTCTCTCTCTCTCTCTCTCTCTCTCTCTCTCTCTCTCTCTCTCGCTCGCTCGCTCTCTCTCTTCCCCCTCCCCCTCTCTGCCCTCCTCCCCCTCTCTTCCCCGCTCTGTCTCTGTTCCAAATTTTGTGTATACTTTGTCATATTCATTTTATTGTCCGTTTTATACTAGTCGTACTAACTGTTATATTACCTTTCTTTATGCCCCCCACCCTGCTCCTCCGCCTTTCCTTCATTTCTTCTTCTTCTTCTTCTTTCTTCTCTCTCTGTCTGTCTGTCTCTGTCTCTGTCTGTCTGTCTGTCTGTCTGTCTGTCTCTCTCTCTCTCTCTCTCTCTCTCTCTCTCTCTCTCTCTCTCTCTCTCTCTCTCTCTTTTCATTTAGTATTCCATTATCATTGCCTGACCGATTTTTCTTTGTTCATACATTATTCCATTTCCCTGTATGCTGTAGACCCACTCAGGGCGAGGACTGGATATGAAAAGAGAAAGCACATCAGTGCCTATCTATTATCCTCGTAAATAAACGATTTCATCTTATCTTATCTCTGCGTGGGGCGGAGATGTGTGACTCCCCGCCCCCCCCCTTGCCTTTCTGCCCCAGGGCGCCCTCTACAGGCCGGGAGTGGTATTGTGGGGGGGGGCGGAGAGTGGTGTGACGGGCGGGCCTGGTTCTTCGTGTCCACACGGACCACCTGTCCCCTGGAGAGTCAGGGAGCCACGCCTGGCTTTTACTATGCCTCGGGGCACACCTCCCAGCCGCGCTGCAACCTGGTAAAGCACCTCTCTAATGTCAGCGTTTTCTTTGAAAAAGAAAAGAACGTGACTGAGAACGAACAAAAACTGACAGTAAAGGAAACATACACACACACGCACGCACGCACGTAGGCATGCACGTATGCACGCACGCACGCACACACGCGCGCGCACACACACGCATGCACGCACGCACGTACGCACACACGCACGCACGCACGCACGCACGCACACACGCACACACACACACACACACACACACACACACACACACACACACACACACGATATGACGTTATCAAATGGATTAACGTTGTCAAATCCACCCAGAGTTAAAATGTCGACGTCAAAACGTCACAACATCAGCTCCGCCTTACAACGAAAATAAGAAATATCACACAAAATGCACAATTGTGCTGTATAGCTTCTTATGACATACTGAACATTAATCCTGTCATGAAGAAAATTATTATGTGAACCTGTTCGAACATGAATTCACATATAAGTATGTGGTGATGTATGAAGGAAGTGGATAAAGGAGTAGGGAGGGGGGGGGGGGGGGGGGTGATTAATGGCTGGAGAGGGATGAAAATGACAAAGATATGCCTGTGCCGATGTAAAAATAGGGATGGACGAGGTGTGTAGGTGTGTGTGTGTGTGTGGGGGGGGGGGGGGGGGGGGGGGTCCGGGCTCCTGGGGAATGATGATGATGATGATGACTGGAGGAGGCATAACACGAGTAGAAGTATATATGTGTGATGGTGTTGGCAGGTTACCTGGACTCCGGTGACGTGTTGGCCATCGTCGGACAGGGAGCTCATGTAAGTAACTGACCCTCACACTGTCATTGTGTGTGTGTGTGTGTGTGTGTGTGTGTGTGTGTGTGGTGTGTGTGTGTGTGAGAGAGAGAGAGAGAGAGATAGAGAGAGAGAGAGAGAGAGAGAGAGAGAGAGAGAGAGAGAGAGGAAATCTTCTTCGTACGACGAAGAACTCTAGGGAGAGCTTGGCAGCAGGAGGTTTTCAGAGAAGAAACCTTCCACAGAGCACGTGTTTCGGTCCTGAACTTACACTCTAAGGGTAAGGGCCACGTCACTTGACTGTCGGACATATGTTTCGAGTTGGAAAAATTAAGCCTCATGAAGTTCGCTTTCGTTCCTCCTCGATCAGCTTCAGTTGGAACTCTTCTTAGCTGCTTCTGCCTTTGCCGTCAGGGTTCTGGTTCCTGTTCGTTGGTGCCAGGGCTCAGATACTGCCAAAAAGACTCGAGTAAGGCGAAGACTTAGTTCGAAGCGTGTCCCAACCAATCAGTCTCTTTTTCATGTAAGGCCTTCGTGTGTTTCAGTCCAGACATGTTACCGATATCTATCGTCATCACCCATTTACGTCACGGGTGGATTACACGTATTTTATTTTACGTTTCCATTTTTTTTAGGTATATCAAATGATATTATGCGAATACAAGAAAATCATTTACTTATATGTCATCACAAAGTTGTAATTTTCCGCTGTATCTATCAAAGAGTAGAAGAGACATATATAAGTATCTGTGGGAACAGTCCCTAGGGAGAGCTAGGAAGCCGATGGTATTCAGAGAAGAAGCTCTCCCTCCATCTTCCCCTGGCGCTGTAGTATAGATGGTGCTTTATAACCGATGGTGCTTTACAAGGCGATGTGCTCTATCTAGCGAGACCACTCCAAAACTTACACAGAAAAATCGGCCGTGATGAAGAAGTTATACGATGCTTCTTATCATAATGAAGATCCTGATGACGACAATAATGATGATGGTTATGGTGTATGATGATGATGATGATGATAAGGGTGATAAGGGTGATGATGGTGGTAATGATGACGACGACGACGACGACGACGACGACGATGACGACGACGACGACGACGACGACGACGATGCTGCTGCTGCTGCTGCTGCTGCTGATGATGTTGATGACAATATTGGTGTTGCAGGTTCTCAGGGTCAGACACTTCCAACAGGACAGAAGGACATGGTAAATCCCTTGATTAAAAAAAAAAGTGTTTAAAAAGACAGCCGTGTTCGTCAGTGGAATGGGTAACATTTGTTTCCTCTGAAAAATGCTTTTTGGAACACAGTTAAAGCTGACTTCAATAGAAACTGATACATGGTAAGGCAAAGATTTCAATGGAAACAGACACGTGGTTTAGAAAAAAAAAAACTGGCTTGAAGGGAAAACTGGTGGGAAACTAAATTATTTCAACGAAATTTGAACAGTTAGATAATTCAATTCAACAAAAAATGACGCATTTTAATCATTGGCTCGAAAAGAACATGACGTATAGTAATTAGATAATTAACGCTGTTTCAGACCACCAGTGTGTGTACAAGGGCCATGGGTACCAGTGACGTCAATAATACGTTTTTTAGATATGTTATTTGTACAGTGGACGTGGGTACTTGTGACGTCATTAATGGTGTTTCAGACCACCAGTGTGTGTAAATGGGGCGTGGGTACCAGTAACGTCATGAATAGCGTTTCAGTGTATGTTTGTGTGTGTGTGTGTGTGTGTGTGTGTGTGTGTGTGTGTGTGTGTGTGTGTGTGTGTAGGGACCGTGGATACCAGTGACATCATTAATATTGTTTCAGACATCCAGTGTGTGTACAATGGCCATAAGTGCCAATGACGTCATCATTAGTGTTTCAGACCACCAATGTGTGTACAAGGGCCATGGATACCAGTGATGTCATTAATATTGTTTCAGACATCCAGTGTGTCTACAAGGGCCGTGGGTACCAACGACATTATCATCAGTATTTCAGACCACCAGTTTGTGTACGAGGGCCATGGGGTGCAAGTAACATCATTGATGATGTTTCAGACATCCAGTGTGTGTACAAGGATTGTGGGTTTTAGTGACATCATCATCAGTATTTTTCAGACCACCAGTTTGTGTACAAGGGTTTATGGGTACAAGTGACATCACTGATACTGTTTCAGACATCCAGTGTGTGTATAAGGGTAGTGGGTTTTTGGTGACATCATCAACAGTTTTCAGACCACCAGTTTGTGTACAAGGGCAATGGGTACAAGTGACTTCACTGATAATGTTTCAGACATCCAGTGTGTGTACAAAGGTAGTGGGTTTTGGTGACATCGTGTTTCAGACCACCAATCTGTGTGCATTGGCCGTGGGTTCCAGTGACATAATTAATACTGTTTCAGACATCCAGTGTGTGTACACGGGCCGTGGGGTACCAATGTCGTCATTAATAGTGTTTTATACCAACAGTGTGAGCACAAAGGTAATGGGCACCAGCGACGTCATTAATACTGTTTCCAGCATCCAGTGTGTGTACAAGGACCCCGGGTACCAATGACGTCATTATGTTTAGTATCACCAGTATGAGAACAAGGGCTGTGGGTATCAGTGACGTCATGGTGACATCATAGCAGTGCTTCAGACCACCTGTGTTTGTACAAGTGCCATGGATACCAGTGTTTTCACTGATAGTTTTTCAGACCACCATTATGTGTATAAGGCCATGAGTACCAGTGACGCCATTAATACTGTTTCCGATAATCCAGAGTGTTTGTACAAGGGCTGTGGGTACCAGTGACGTCATCATTAGAGTTTCAAAACACCAGTGTATGTACAAGGGCCATAGGTACTGTTTCAGACATGCAGCATTTGTACTTTCAGACATGCAGCGTTTGTACAAGGGCTGTTGGTACCAGTGACGTCATCATTTGTGTTTCAGACCACCAGTGTGTGTTCAAAAGCTATGGGTATTACTGACGTCATTAATACTCTTTCATACCACTGGTGTGTGCACAATGGCCATGGGTACCAGTGACGTCATTAATACTGTTTTAGACATCCAATGTAAGTACAAGGCTATAGGTATCAGTGTCATCATAGCAGTGCTTCAGACTACCAGTGTGTGAGCAAAGGCCATGGGTACCGGTCATTAATAGTATTCCAATGGCGTACCAATGGCGTCATCATTGGTGTTTCACACCACCAGTGTATGTACATGAGCCGTGAGAACCAAGACAGTCTTAGACAAGTTGTGTGTGTAAAGGCCGTGGGTACCAATGACGTCATCATTTGTTATTCAGACATCCAGAGTGTGCACAAAGGCCATGGGTGCCAGTCATGTCATTAATACTGTTTCCTGCCACCAGTGTGTGTACAATGGCCGTGGGTACCAGTGACGCCATTAAGACTGTTTCAGATATCCAGTGTGTGCGTGTACAAGGGCTGTGGGTACCCATGACATCATCATTAGTGCTTCAGACCACAAAATCTCTGTACAAGGGCCATGGGTACGAGTGGCGTCATTAATGATATTTCAGACCACCGGTGTGTTTTCAAGGACCATAGGTACCAGTGACGTCATAAATGATATTTCAGTCCATAAAATCTCTGTATAAGGGCCATGGGTACTAGTGACGTCATCAACACTGTTTCAGACCACCGCTGTGTGTTCAAGGGCCATAGATATCAGCAGGGCCAGTGGTGGCAGGACGGCTGCCAGCGTAACTGTACCTGTGTGGATGGTCCACGGGATTTTACCAGTGCCATGACCTGTAGGCGATACATTGCACTCTACCCAGAGAGAGAGAGAGAGAGAGAGAGAGAGAGAGAGAGAGAGAGAGAGAGAGAGAGAGAGAGAGAGAGATTTGTTCAACTCTAGGCCAGAGGCCCTAACTGAATTGGGAATCAAAAATATGACACATGGAAAACTGTAGCATTATTCAGACACACACACACACACACACACACACACACACACACACACACACACACACACACACACACACACACACACACACACACACACACAGAAATATACAAATACAAATATTCGTTCCGTTTTAGGCCAAACGCTCTAACTGAATGGAGAATCGAAAATATGACACATGGAAAACCGGAGCATTATTCAAACCACTGAGAGAGAGAGAGAGAGAGAGAGAGAGAGAGAGAGAGAGAGAGAGAGAGAGAGAGAGAGAGAGCGTCGTCTTACTGAGGATAAAATCAAAAAGCTGACAGAAATGTTTTTTTTAATGTGAAAAAAAGGCACTGTTGTTAGACGTGAAGCGAGGAAAACAAACATTAATCGGCAGTGAATCAGTCAGACTACTGCATTTTCTCATAATATTTAGCCAGTGAGTCAGTCGGAACGCTGTATGTCCCTTTCGGTAGAGGGGAGCGAACCAGTCACAGCACTGTATTTGCCTGAAACGCTGCAGACTTGGAGAGCAAAGTGGTGACATGTCTTTGCCAAAACTGTTGGCCTGTCTGACGCAGATCCGATGGCCAGTCTGAGTCAAAGCTATCGTCATGTCTGGGACAAATCTGATAACATCTCTTACACAAAACTGTCGGCATGTCTGGGACATATCTGAGATAAATCTGATATCACGTCTGAGACAAAGTCAATGGCATACCTTAGATAAATCGGATGACATGTATGAGATAAATTTGATAAGATGTCTGAGAAAACAAATATGAAAGCATGTCTGAGGCAAATTTAATTGCATGTCCGAGTCAAAACTCCTGGCATGTCTGAGACCAATTTTCATTGTGTACCAGAGTCAAAACTATCGGTACGTCTGAGAAAACTATTGGCATGTCTGAGACCAATTTTCATTGTACCTGAGTCAAAACTATCGGTATGTCTGAGAGAAAACTGTCGGTATGTCTGAGACAATATTCATTGTATACCTGCGTCAAAACTATCGGTATGTCTGAGAAAACTATCGGCATGTCTGAGACAAATCTAATTGCATGTCTGAATCAAAACTGTTGACGTGTCTGAAGCAACTCTGAAAAAACCGTATAGAGAAAAAAAATGTGCTGGTTTCTGTCTGACAAACAGTGCTGGCGTGTTTAAAACATAGGGGTTGGCATGCTTAGGGCAGCAATGTTGGTGTACTTAAAACAAAACATATCTGAGACAAAAGTGTTGGATATCTGAAACAACTGCATCGGCGTGTCTAGAAACACAATGTTTGTCTAAGCCAAAAGATGGGCATGTCTAAGACGTTAACTATTGGCACGTTTGAGGAAAGGACTGCTCGTTCTGATTCCAGAAACTAGTAGCATATGGAATCACAGTGAGTTTGTGGGAACAAATGGTAAGATTGAAAATGCGATTGTGTTTGCGTGCGTGCATGTGTGCGTGCGTGCGTGCGTACGTGTGTGTGTGTGTGTGTGTGTGTGTGTGTGTGTGTGTGTGTGTGTGTGTGTGTGTGTGTGTGTGTGTGTGTGTGTGCGCGCGCGCGTGTGACAAATGTATATTAAATGTGTTATAGATGTATCTGAGGCACACAAGATATGTTACAGGTGTGTGACATACGCCAATCTTCCCCCGAACTGCCCTTTGATCAGAGACCCCTCGGCGTGTTGTCCAAAGCCCTCCTGTATGGACATTGCACAGAATGGTAATACGATACAATGCAATGCATACAGCTCTACACAATACCTGTACCATACAGTACAATACGTGTCGTATTCAACCC
>JADBJO010000437.1:37500-40000 GCA_016801955.1 Conus betulinus
TCAATAGGATTTTGTGTGCGAGGGAGAAAAAAATAAAACCTACTTTAGAACCGTAACTTTTTTTTTGCAATCGTTTGTGCCCTTCAAGTGTTTTGGTAAGTTGAAACTGAAACTCTCTCTCTCTCTCTCTCTCTCTCTCTCTCTCTCTCTCTCTCTCTCTCTCTCTCTCTCTCTCTCTCTCTCTCTCTCTCTCTCCGCAATAAGAGACAGTAAAAATGATCACCTAACTCCGTGGGGAATCTTTGGGGCACCATACCGAAGAGTTCATCAGGATCCTCCCGTTCTGTTGGCTGTGTGCAGAGTCCTGTATCTCTGCAAAGGTTTTGTCCTTGTCTGCTGCTTTGCAATGTTGTTAAGGACATCACTTTCTTTTTTTTCGGGGGTGGGGCGGGTGGTCTCCCCTCCGTCTTCTTCTTTCAACAGTGATCAGGACGATTGAGAGAGGTACACGGAAGAGGATTGAAAAAAAGGCTATTTTACTATTAATGATATGATTGCTTCTGGCGCGTTTGAGCAACAATGTTTTAATCGCAAATACGCAGCCATCAGCGATTTTACAACGGCCTTTGATTGACTAGAAGGAAATTGTGCATGGCCAATCCTTTGGAGACATGGAATCAGAATCTAGCTATATCGATGTATTCATGGTATGCACATATTGGTGGTAAGGCCAGGGTTGGAAGTGAACTGATTACATTAGTTGCGCTCGTGGGGTAAAAACAGGTTATGTTTTCAGTCTATTTTATTTTCTCTTCGTGCATGAATGGACTAGCATTAAAAGCCCTTCGCAGAGGTATTTATCAGACAACATTAAGACATGCTTCTTTTAAGTTGCATCTGTTATTGTCAGTTGATGATGTGGCTCTACAGGCTGAAACTGTACTGGCTTGCAAGCACAGTTGAGAAATTCTGATCATACACTATACCACCCCTCCCCCTCCATGCCTTATGTGAATACATATTCACTACTTAATATGATCAGCCATCTAGCGAATAAATGGGAAGATTCAGACAAAGTATTTACTGAAATTGCAAAACGTCGACAAAGGCGAGATGTGAACAACAGTGAAAAGTGAACCATAGTCAGAAGCGAACAGCAATGAGAAGTGAACGGCACTGGTTAGTGAACAGCAGTGAGAAGTAAATAGCAGTGAGAAATGAACGGCAGTGAGAAATCAACCACTGTGAGAAGTGAACAGCCATGGGTGTAAACAGTAAAGAGAAGTGAACAGTAGTGAGAAATGAACAGCAATGGGTAGTTAACAACAGTAAGAAGTGAACAACAGTGAAGAGCGAACAGTAGAGAGAAGTCAAAAGCAGTGAAAAGTGAACGGCAATAAGAAGTCAAAAGCAGTGAAAAGTGAACGGCAATGGAAGTGAACAGCAGTGGGACGTGAACAAAAGTGAAAAGTAAGCAGCAGTTTGAAGTGAACGCCAGTAAGAAGTCAACAGCTGTAAGAAGTCAACAGCCGTGGGATGTGAACAGCAATGAGAAGCGAACAGTGGTGAGAAGTGAACAGCAATTGGAAGTTAACAGCAGTGAGACGTGGACAACAATGAGGAGCGGACAGTAGTGAGAAGTGAATAAGTGAAAAGTGAACAGCGATGAGAAGTGAAAGACAGTGAAAAGTGAACAAATGTGGGAAGAGAACAGTGGTGAGACATGAACAGTGTGGGAGTATAGAACAGCGAAGCGAGTAGCAGTGAACGGAACAGTGAGGAAATGTAAGCAGTGAGAAACGAGTAGCAGTGGGAAATGAACAGTATATAGGAAATGTAAGCAATGATAAATGAACAGCAGTGGGAAATGAACAGTAGTGATAAAATTAGCGGAAATGTGAACAGCAGTGAGAAACGTCAGCAGTTTGAAGTGAACAGCAGTCAGGAAATACAAGCAGTGAGAAGCGACAGCAGTGGGAAATGAACAGCAGTGAGAAATATAAGCCGTGAGAAGTGAACAGCAGTGAGAAATGTAAGCTGTTTGAAGTGAACAGCAGTGAGAACTATAGCAGTAAGAAGTGACAGCAGTGGGAAATGAACAGCAGTGAGAAATTGTAGCAGTGAGAAGTGACAGCAGTGGGAAATGAATAGCAGTGAGAATTGTAGCAGTGAGAAGTGAGCACAGTGACAATGTAAGCAGTTAGAAGTGACAGCAGTCGGAACTGAAGCAGTAAGAAGTGACAGCAGTGAGAAATGTGAGCAGTGAGAAGTGAACAGCAGTGGGAAGCAGTGAGAAATGTAAGCAGTGAGAAGTGAACAGCAGGGTCAAGCAGTGAGAAATGTAAGCAGTGAGAAGTGAACAATTGAAGCAGTGAGAAATGTAAGCAGTGAGAAGTGAACAACAGGGTGAAGCAGTGAGAAAATGTAAGCAGTGAGAAGTGAACAACAATGTGAAGCAGTGAGAAATGTAAGCAGTGAGAAGTGAACAACAGGGTGAAGCAGTGAGAAATGTAAGCAGTGAGAAGTGAACAGCAGCGTAAACAGTAGTGATAGGCAAGCA
>JADBJO010000437.1:45000-65000 GCA_016801955.1 Conus betulinus
GTTACAATTAACTAAGGTTTCTGTCACGGCACAGTGTCACACATATGGCTTAGGCTTCTGTTACACCACATGTGTCATATTTTTACCCCCCAGGCCTTTGTTACACCACAGTGTGTCACATCTAGCCTTAGGCCTCTGTTACACCACAGTGTGTCACATCTAGCTTTAGGCCTCTGTTACACCACAGTGTGTCACATCTAGCTTGAAGCCTCTGTTACACCACCACAGTGTGTCACATCTAGCTTGAAGCCTCTGTTACTCCACCACAGTGTGTCACATCTAGCTTGAAGCCTCTGTTACACCACAGTGTGTCACATTTAGCTTTAGGCCTCTGTTACACCACAGTGTGTCACATGTTCTTTAGGCCTCTGTTACACCACTGTGAGTCACATCTAGCTTGAAGCGTCTGTTACACCACAGTGTGTCACAACTAGCTTGAAGCCTCTGTTACACCAGAGTGTGTCAAATCAAGCTTAAACCTCTGTCACACCCCATCGAGGCTGACTGGACTCATTATTGTAATTCGTTTGTTGATTTATTCGGTTTTTTTCATTCGTTCGATTTTTTCGTGAATTGATCGTAACGTTTCGTTCTTTTCATGTATGATATGATATTATTTCCTTTTGTTAACCCCTCACCCTCGACAAAACGCCTTGCTCGGTAAACATTCTGTCTTTGTCGTAACCATTGTCATTGCTATATGTCAAAATCATTGCCTCTGTCACACTACATCTAGCGTAGGTACTTGTTACTCACAATGTGTTACATCTGTCTCAGGCCTTTGCCACACTACAGTTTTATATGTAGCTTAGTCGCAGTACTTGTTATGCAAAGGCACAGCATGATTAAGGTACTTGCATCTGAATCACTATCTGTGCATGTGTAGGGCATGATCTCAGTGACCCTTATGTAAAAAAAAAAAAAAAAATACAGCACGATTATAATACCTGTTATGTAAATGTACGGGAAGATTACAGTACCGGTCATGTGTACAGGTGCGGCATGATTATTATCACCTGCATGTCAAAAAGCTGCATGTCTGCTCAGGTGAGGATCTGGACGCCCAAAAAGCCCACGTACCGGGGCGGGGTGTCACTGACTAAGCAGGTGCAAGCAGGTCAGCCCTTACGTCAGGAGATCCGCACTGACGTCAGCTCCCAAAGTCAGGACAAACTACAGGACGGGTTATTGGTGACGTCAGATGACGACATCTCTGTTTTCGTCAGCAACCCTAGCAGTGAGGCGTCAGGGGTGACGTCAATTCTGTCCCACTCTTCCTTGTCCAGCACGTACCTCGTCCCCTCTATCAAACCAACTACGGATGCTCAGGTGAGAGGAAGGCAGAGGATGGGAAGGGGGGGGGGGGGGGGGGGGGGGGGGGGGGGGTAGTGGGGGACAAGGGGGGAAGGGTGTTGAGGAGTGGGAACTAGGGGTGTCTAATTGTTCTCTCTCTGTCTTTCTGTCTCTGCCTCTCTCTGTTTCTGTCTGTCTGGTCTGTTTGTCTTTCCCTCTGATATGATACCAATGTCACACAGACTTCCATTGATGTTACAGACGTCTATACTAACGTAACAAACGTGTATACTGATGAGACAGACATCCATGCTGATATGACAGACGTCTATACAGATGTGATACTGAGGTCACAAACGTCAACACTGATATGACAGACGTCTATACTGATGTGATACTGATGTGTCAGACATCTATACTGATGTGACAGACGTCTATACTGATGTGACACACGTCTATACTGACGTGACACACGTCTATACAGATGTCATACTGATGTGACAGACGTCTATACTGATGCGACAGACGTCTATACTGATGTGATACTGTTGTGACAGACGTCCATACCGATGTGACAGATGTCTATACTGATGTGACAAACGTCTGTACAGATGTGACAGACGTCTATACTGATATTACAGACGTCTATACTGATGTGACATGCGTCTATACTGCTGTGATACTGATGTGACATACGTCTTTACTGACCTGACAGACGTCTTTATAGGTGTGATACAGATGTGACAGTCGTCTATACTGATGTGACAGATGTCTATACTGATGTGACAGATGTCTATCCTGACATGACAGACCTCTTCACAGATGTGATACTGATGTGACAGACGTCTACAATGATATGACAGACGTCTTTACACATGTGACACAGACGTGACTCTCGTCTATACTTGTATGACAGACGTTTATGCTGATGTGACAGACGTTTATACTGATGTGACAGACGTCCATACTTCTGGGGAACCCTGACGGTGTGAACGAAATCCGGGTCACGCTGCCCCAGGGGGTAGGGGTGGGGGTGTCGGGACCCAGCCTACACTGGAAGAACACAGACTACGGGCCTGGCCAGTCCTTCGCCATCCACCTCAACCAGCATGAGTTTGCCGACATCAGGCAGAGAGACGGGTCAGTGCGGCCATCCGTCAGTGCGCGCTCGAGTGTGTGTGTGTGTGTGTGTGTGTGTGTGTGTGTGTGTGTGTGTGTGTGTGTGTGTGTGTGTGTGTGTGTGTGTGCTCCTTCGTGCGTGGTGCGTGCGTGCGTGTGTGTGTGTGTGTGTGTGTGTGTGTGCGTGCGTGCGTGCGTGCGTGCGTGCGTGCGTGCGTGCGTGCGTGCGTGCGTGCGTGCGTGTGTGTGTGTGTGTGTGTGTGTGTGTGTGTGTGTGTGTGTGTGAGAGAGAGAGAGAGAGAGAGAGAGAGAGAGAGAGAGAGAGAGAGAGAGAGAGAGTTTGTGGTCAGGTTGTTTAATGTTTTCCCAATTCATTATGAAAATATTGATGAGGATACCGACCATATTGATGATAGTGATGACGACAGTGATAATGTTGTTGTTGTTATGCACTATAATGACTAAGAGAGGAGTACCGCAAACATACTGCATCGTGACTAATAGTGGAACAGGGATGTGTGCTGTTGGAGGAGGGAGGGAGAGCGGTGAGAGAGTGAACGTTATCAAGGCGTAGAAAACGGATTTGATAGTTTGTGGTGAAGGAAAGAAGTGGACTTTGCCTAAATGTTGAAATACGAATCCTGGGTTGGAGTGCTGCCTGTGTAAAAAAGAGAGAAATGTATTTGACCTGACTGGAGGGAACAGATTTAGGGCTGGATTATTGGCTGGGAAACGTCAAGAAGATAACTTAGCTAGATGAGATGCTGGGGCTGGACTGATGACCTAGGCAGCAGAAAGAAGCGGATTTGACCCAGATGTAGAGAATGTATTCTGGGCTGGACTGTGGAAACGGAAGAAATTGGACTTGAACAATGTGTAGAGAAGAGATTTCAGGGATGGACTGCTGACTGATAGGACATTATGAAAGCGGACTTTACCAGTGAATGGAAAACAGACTCCAGGGCTGGACTCCTGATTAAACGGAAACGGAAAGAAGAAGACTTTGCCAAGATGAAACAAACAAACAAAACAAACAATTTTCAGGTCAAATCTTATATGTCCATTGAGTGCTTCCTCTCCATAACTGGTGTTTTCTTGATGATTTGGACCTGTTTTTAGCGGCGTCCAGGACATCACCATCAGAACTGAATAATTTAAAAAAATCCAGTTCACTGGGAATAATGTCAGCTCATACGACAACAGGAAGTTGCATAACACTTCAAGAATACACCCAGCTGGTAACAGAACACTGAACAGACACACGCTGGAAGAATGGATCATTTCTATTCTGTTGGATCTGTTCTGACCCAGAAGGGCAATTCAACAACGGTGGTCAGGACGAGGTTTGCTTTTGACATGTCTACATAGACCCAACTCAGGGATGCCTGTGCTATATTATTATCATTATTATGAATATCTATATAGCGCCTATCCTCGGTTAGAGACCAAGCTCTAAGCGCTTTATAATCCACACTCGTTTTACACAACGGGTTGCCTAGCTGGGTAGTGCCGACTGAAGAGCTGCCAGCTGGCGCTTCATTCAGTCGCTTCCCGTGTCATCCAGCCAATATCGTTCAATATTTTCACTTCAATTTCATTACTTCGTTCATTCTTTTAATTTCTCACGCAGGGTGCACGCTATGTGTAACGTGTCAAACTGGCCTTCTCTTCCGAAAGTTGGTGATGGGATTTTACGTGCGTGCAAGATGTTATGCGTGCGTTGACACACGGAACCTCGTTTTATAGTCACATTCGAAGGACTGTATGGGAAAGGGAGTTAGAACCAATGTTAACTCCGAGGGAAAAAATTCCCCTGTGCCGAAACGGCCCGGTGGAGATTCGAACCCGCAACCCCAGGATCACCAAGATTGCGAGTCCGGCGCTCTACCACTGAGTTATTCCGGCCCCGCCAATATCTGCATGGAGACAACTCAGTTTTGCCTGTGCTATGTCTATATATGGCCATAATTCAACAGTCATCGTCGTTTTAAAAGCCAGGTGTCGGCATCCCAGTGAAGAGGAAAATGTACTCAGAACCAATGTTAACTCCGAAGAAAAAATTCCCTGTACCGAAACGGCTCGGGAAAAGATTCGAACCCGCAACCCCAGGATCGCCAGGATTACGGGTCCGGTGCTCTACCAGTTGAAATACTCCACCTCCGGGCATAATGATAATTATATAATAATAATAATAATAATGACAACAACAGGAGGATGTGGAAATACCCAATTGTCCATTCTGTTGGCATGACCTCTTGAACAACATCAACAGCAACAACAACGACGATGACAACAACAACAACAGCAACAATAATAATGAAAATAAATAACAATAATAGTAGTAGTAACAATAATAATAATGATAATAATAATAATAATAATAAATAATGATGATAATAGTAAGAATAAATAACAAGTGGTAGTAATAATCATAATGATGATAATAATGATAATAAATAACAATAATGATTATAATGATAAGAGAAGGGTGTGGAAATACGTGACTGTCCATTCTTCTGGCATGACCTCCTGACCTGTTGACAGGGAACGCTACCCATAGGCATAGGAAGGAGTGGAAACACACAGGTTTGACAGGAAACACTCGACGAGCACAACTGACACCAGAGTCTTAACGTTATTCTATGAACCAACTATCATTATCATTACCATATGATATCGTTGACCGGAGGTGACGTAATGACGGTAACGGTGCAGCAGAGGATCCGGGGACCTAACGGGGACACTGATCCAAGGGCAGAGGGCGCTGGCAGTGTTCTGTGCGGCGGTGTTCTATCCCACCCCCACGGGTTTTGCCCTACCCTTTGCTGTGGACAGAGGCATCACCATAGAGCACATCCCACCACTCAGGTTAGTCACCACAGAACACGTCCCGCCTCTTAGGTTTGGGTCTGTAATCTTCATGATATTAAAATCACCATAGAACAAAGTCCCACTCCTCATCAGTGTCTGTCATTTTCACGGTAAACATCACCATAGAAGAGTCCTCAGGTCATAGTCCGTAGTCTTCACAGTAAACATCACCATAGAACAGGTCCCAGCCCTCATCAGTGAGCGTAGTTGTCACGGTACACATCACCATAGAACAGTCCCGCCCCTCATCAGTGAGTGTAGTCTTCACAGTAAACATCACCATAGAACAGATCTCAACCCTCATCAGTGAGTGTCGTCTTCACAGTAAATATCACCATAGAACAGGTCCCAAGTCTCATCAGTGAGTGCAGTTGTCACAGTAAACATCATAGAACAGGTCTCACCCCTCATCAGTGAGTGTAGTCTTCACAGTAAACATCACCATAGAACATATCTCACCTTTCATCAATGAGTGTAGTCTTCTCTGTAAACATCACCATAGAACAGATCTCACCCTCTCATCCGTGAGTGTAGTCTTCACTGTAAACATCATCATAGAACATCTAATATAGAGCCTAAAATGGGTTGCGTCAATGGAGAACTCTGAAAAATCTGTCTCTTACATAGAGAACTTTGAGGGCTGTGTCTGAAGCATAGAGAACTGTTAAGACTGTGCTTGTACAGAAATATGAGGGCTGTCTATAGCATAGAGAACCGTGAGGATTATGATGACTGACTGAATGTCTGAGAAACCGTAGAGTGACACGCCTACCTTCTAACGAAGATGCAAAGAGCACTGATGGTGAAACCAACGGCCTGTATGACATGTGTCAGTGCCTGGGGACGGAGGTTCGTGGTCAGGGCCACTCCCTTCCACAGTGCGGGAGACTACGTGCGCGTGTGTTGGCCGCCCAGAATGACGTGCACGTGCAGCTAGGAGACAACACCACGCAGGTCACATTGGCCCGCAGGGGACAATACTTCGAGACCCAACTGTCGCTCAACCAGGCCTTTCTCCTGAAGGCCGACAAACCTGTTCTGGTGAGTCTGTTTTAGTGGTGAGTCTGCGTCACTGGTGAGTCTGTGTCACTAGCGAGTCTGTGTCACTGATGAGTCTGTGTCACTGGTGAGTCTGTGTCACTGGTGAGTCTGTGTCACTGGCGAGTCTGTGTCATTGGTGAGTCTGTGTCACTGGTGAGTCTGTGTCACTGGCGAGTCTGTGTCACTGGTGAGTCTGTGTCACTGGTGAGTCTATGTCACTGGTGAGTCTGTGTCACTGGTGAGTCTATGTCACTGGTGAGTCTGTGTCACTGGTGAGTCTGTGTCCGTCGTGAGTCTGGTTCACTGGCGAGTCAGTGTCACTGGCGAGTCTGTGCCACCTGTGAGTCTGTGTCAATGGTCATGTCAGTCTGTGTCACTGATGAGTCTATGTCACTGGTGAGTCTGTGTCACTGGTGGGTCTGTCACTGACGAGTCTGTCACTAGTAGGTCTCAAGCACTTGTGAGTCTGTGTCACTGGTAAGTGTATACAACTAGCGAGTCTGTGTCACAGGTGAGTCTGTCGCTGAAGAGTCTCTGCCACAGATGAGTCTGTGTCAATGGCGAGTGTGTGCCACTGGTCAGTCTCTGTGCCTCTGTCACCGATAAGTGTGTGCCATTGGTGAGTCTGTGTCACCGGTAAGCATTTGACATTGGGGAGTCTGTGTCACCGGTTAGTCCAAAAAACCGTGTACATGCATTACTTCAAGGCACTCAATATCCATCGTTCAAAGACTTTGATAAGTACAATATTTATCGGGATCACACACCACAAGAATTCAAAAGTCTTAGAAAGAAAGAAACACAACACAGGTAGTATACACCATATAACACTGATGGTTTGTCCTGCAGAGGTGGTGTCCAGGTGAGGTGTCGAGCCACACAGGTGTTGTGTCGTGCAGGTGATGCAGTACGGTTCCAGTTCACAGCAGACTCTGCGCCGTTCATGTTCCTGGTACCCGCTGTGGACGACTATGACGTCACCTACACCGTGCCTGTCATCTTTGACCTGGACGTCAGTGACTGACTCTCTTTGTCCATGTTTCTTCTGTCACTGGCTCTCTCTTCTCGTCTTTGTCTTTCACACACACACACACACACACACACACACACACACACACACACACACACACACACACACACACACACACACACACACACACACACACACACGCACGCACGCACGCACGCACACACACACACACTCACACACACACACACACACACACACACACACACACACACACACACACACCTCTCTCTCTCTCTCTGTCTTTCAATGTCTCTATTCACTTCTCTGCATCCTTCTTCCTGTCTGTCTCTGTCTCCCTCTACCCTTCTCCCTCCGTCGCTGTCTGCCTTTCCCCCCTTCTTTCATTGTGTCTCTGTCTCCCTCCCCCTGTTTTCCATTTCTGTCTCTGTTGAGCTTTACCATCCTTCCTTCCTTTACAGTCTCCCTCTATTATTCTCCCCTTCTAACACCTTCTCCCTCCGCCTTTCTTCCTTTTGTCATTGCTTCCATTTGTCCTTCTTCCATTTGTCACTGTCTCCTGTACCCTTCTTCCTCCCTCGACTGTGTCTCTCTTGCCCTCTTCCTTATGTCACTGTCTCCCTCACATGCACACAAAACCCGGCATTGGACAGTCTGGAGAGTGCTCTTGTAGTCAGGGAAAAACGACAGCAGAACATATCCTCCAAAACTGTCCGACGTATGCTGCATCCTGAAACAAATACCGGCCGACACCGACAGCATTGGAGGCCAAGCTGTACGGCACCCTGGAGGAGCTGCGGCGAACGACTGCCTTCATCCAGGACACTGGGCTGGACATCTAAAGAGAGGCGAACGAGGAAGAACTGTCTCCCTCTAAGCCTTTCTTCCTTCTGTCACTGTCTGCGAAAAGAGCCATCATGACCTGGATGCGGCATGGTCTTTCTGGAGTGTCAAAACCTGTCATACCTGGATGTGCCCTGGCCTTGCTGGCGTGTAAGCACCTATGAGCCAACACATTTGAAGATTGGATAAGGAGGGAGCGAGGGAGGGGAACGAAGGACGGGAGCACCTGCCGCTTTCCAGGCTTCGGATTTTTTTCCCTACTATCCACACAATATCCCGGTGCATTAAAAAGTCTGTATTGTTAAACCTGTTTCATAGTTGCAGTCTCTGTGTGCATATCTCGCAGTGCGTTACTGTAAATATTTTACAGTCTGTGTGGTGCTGTGTATGCTTCAATGTATGCTGCGTTTTTCGCAAAACCCATAGCTGAGTGTCTCTTACACTCTGAGACGTTCCTCTGTCTGCCAGACTGTATATCTTATGTTGAATCCTCGCAGGCGCTAACAGGCTCAGAAAATCACGTGGTACTGATGACGCATGTCTGTCACGTGGACCGCGTGACACTGCGGCACGATTCCGCATTCCAAACAGCCGGAAATGGTCTGGTGTCAAGGCTGTCGTCCTGGAAACTGGTGGAGGGGGGGGAGACTACATGGTGACGGAAGTGAGGGTGGGGAAAGGAGTGGTGAGCATTGGTATCCTGGCTTCAGACGACCCTGAGAAGGACCGTCAGGTGACGGTGGGGGGCTACGTGTTCGGCATGGGCATCAACAAGGCCTACGCCACACCCCTAGGTCTCCGCACAACCCCAGCTTCCCAGGTCAGTCTGTGAAGACGCTAGGGGAGGGGTTGAGGTGGGAGGGGGGGGGGGGGGGGGGGGGGGTAGGCCTGCTGGCAAGCATTTAAATCCCCAAATTCATACTCAACAACTTTCAGCATTCAAACACCATTATACGTCAATCTTTCTTTCGCGGCTGTACAATCATCTTTGCCAAACACTGTCATATTTCTTTCTCCCGTATCAGAGTTTCACTGAAGTGCTAGCATTGCATTTCATTGCTTGTTTTGAAGGCCAGTGTCGGTTTTAGACGGGAAGACGTAGTCGTCCGCCATTATGTAATGAACAAACCAAATGCGTCAAATGAAAAGGTGGTACCGTGCTTACCATTAATTCATACTTCTATGGCCCATTCGCTGACAAAAAGTAATGATCACATAGACTGCTCAGGTCGCCTCGTTTGACTCTAGCTGTGATTTAGTATGTCACTTGAGAACAAACCCCCTACATTTAATTTTTTTATATTTTTGTGTGAAACTGGTACAGTTATCTCCTATAGACTTTTTTTTTAACTTTGAATGGGTCAACACAGTTTTAAAATGACGGTGACAAACATCTTTGAGAGAGAGAGAGAGAGAGAGAGAGAGAGAGAGAGAGAGAGAGAGAGAGAGAGAGAGAGAGAGAGAGAGAGATTACACTCTATTTATGATGATTATTGTGCGTAACAACTATTGCTTTATGGTCATGACTGATCTTTTCCGACATTAGCACCAAACCACTGAGTTACTTGCCGTGTTTGTAAGCCACACTCTCGTAGAAGTCTCCACTGATAAGAATCAGTCCCACTGTTCAAGATGTATCCCATGATGACGACGAGCAACCCTATCCGAGACGTATCCGCTAAAGGCGACACTGTTGAAGATGTATCCACTGGTGAGGACACTGTTCAAGATGTTTTCCACTGATGACGACGCTATTCAAGATACATCAGCTGATGACGTCACGGTTCCAGATATTTTGCGCTGATGACAATACTGTTCAAGATGTTTCCACTGACGACGACATTGTTCAAGATGTATCCACTGATGACAACATTGTTCAAGATGTATCGACTGATGACGATGACGTCAAGATATATATCTATTGATGACGACACTGTTAGATGTAACCGCTGATTATGACACTGTTCAAAATGTATCTGTTGATGACGACACTGTTCAAGATGTATTTGTTGATGACGACACTGTTCGAGATGTATTTGTTGATGACGACACTGTTCGAGATGTATCCGCTGATTATGACACTGTTCAAGATGTATTTGTTGATGACGACACTGTTCAAGATGTATCCGCTGATTATGACACTGTTCAAGATGTATTTGTTGATGAGGACACTGGTCAAGATGTATTTGTTGATGACGACACTGTTCGAGATGTATTTGTTGATGACGACACTGTTCAAGATGTATTTGTTGATGACGACACTGTTCGAGATGTATCCGCTGATTATGACACTGTTCAAGATGTATTTGTTGATGACGACACTGTTCAAGATGTATCCGCTGATTATGACACTGTTCAAGATGTATTTGTTGATGAGGACACTGGTCAAGATGTATTTGTTGATGACGACACTGTTCGAGATGTATTTGTTGATGACGACACTGTTCAAGATGTATTTGTTGATGACGACACTGTTCAAGAATTTTTGTTGATGACGACACTGTTCGAGATGTATCCGCTGATTATGACACTGTTCAAGATGTATTTGTTGATGAGGACACTGGTCAAGATGTATCCGCTGATTATGACACTTTTCAGGATGTATCTGGTGATGACGACACTGTTTAGGTATTTCCGCTGATGACAACACTGTATGGGTCCGATGATGATGATGCCCTGTGAAAGAGTCCCTCAGGTCTCACATCTCTCCCAGTAACTAGGACCGTGGTGGTGTAGACTGTTCTGCCTGACACTGTCAAGTGGTGTTTGACTAGTGATTGATTTCAGTGAACCCTGTGCGTAAATAAACTATCACATCTGTGTGTGTTTGTGTGTTGGACAGGCCTGGCATTGGTCTTTTCCCGCCGCTGACCTCCGACCTCTCACAGGTGAGACAGATCTTGGTGGCTTTGTGGCAGATGATTTTTTTTTTTGCATGGTTGTCCACCCATGTCCTTGCTGTGTTTGTATCTTGCCTGCATCATGTCACTGTGATCACCGCTGATAACGGACATGCACACGTCAAGAGAACCTAACTCTAAACATGATAGGCACATGTTTTGTGCTGTTCTCAATTTTCATCCTTTACTGTCTTTCCTTCCTTTTTCATTTTCCTTTTTAAAGCCAAACTTCTAGCATTTGATCTTTTCCAGCGTAAACTATATCCATTGTTTGGTATTTTCCTGCAATGTTAGAACTTAGATACAGTTTCAAACTATTTGACTTCTCTGTAGGTCATGACCTCATTGACCCCTGTTGATGTGCAGAGCAAATGAAAGAAGGGAAGTCAAGGTTGGTGTCACGTGACAAGACGCCTTGACCTTGCCTCTGGCGACGGTGGGAGTGAAGTCTAAGACAGCCTGCCATCATCAGTGCTGGAAACACCCCCAGTGTCTGTATGTGTGACGTATTTCGATCAGTCAGGTGACGACACCAACACAGCCAGACAGCATTTCGAGTGTCAACTCTTAGGGCAGACAGCCGGCTGTTCAGGGTTGGTCACACATCGCGGCAGAGACTGTTGTACAAGCTGCAGAAATAGTGACGTCATTCTCTGAGCCCGCTGAGTGACAGTACATAACCCTGACGTCATCTTTGTACGAACTGAATTATAATGATGACCACGTTTTCAAGAACAAGAAAAATACTGGCGATGATTTATCAACAACAAGGGCGTTGATGTTATCTTCTTTAGATACTGGGACAATAAGTGGTGCCATCTTTGGTAAAAGACAAATACATGGTAAACTGGACAAATATGCCTTCTAGTTGTTCTCAAGATGTGTGTGTAGGCCCTATTTACTGACATATCGGATAGGCAGATTCTAGCTAGAAATCCACGAGAAGTCGTAACAGAGATGTGTATGCGCCGCTCGCGCGCGCGCGCGCGCGCGCGTGCGCGTGTGTGTGTGTGTGTGTGTGTGTGTGTGTGTGACCTGTAGGGTTGAGGGTCAAATATACAGAGACACAATCAGGCATTAATCTCTTTTTCCCCCTATACTTAGCGACTAAACTGATGATGTATCACTATTTGCACTGTTTGTGTTTTGGATGTGCTGCGAGTAGAACTTGAAAGAAGCAACAATATAAAATCAGCCAAGTGACCTGGTGTGCTTTGGTGTACGTGAGTCCGACGAATCTTTTTTTCTACACTGTACAGTGCACAAACAGCCATCTTTTAACGGTAAACAACGTCAAATCTGTCAAAAGAATGATTATGCTTAATTATGTATCCACATTTTATGAAAAATGATTATTCCTCATGTCTAAGTTAATGAAACTCTTTTAACCACAAAAACATGAGAAGACCTAAAACAAAGAAAACTATAAACTGCGACGCGTATCCACACACACAAGCACGCACGCACGCAAACGTACGCACGCACACACACACACACACACACACACACACACACACACACACACACACACACACACACACACAGAGACAGAGAGAGAGAGAGAGAGAGAGAGAGAGAGAGAGAGAGAGAGAGAGAGAGAGATTTTCCTGAAATTGAGACAAAGAAGACGTTGAAGTTGTAAACTTGACCCGATATAGCTAAACACAATTAAAAAAAAACACAATAAAAAAAAAAAAAAACATAAAACGCACGCACGCACGCAGAGAGAGAGAGAGAGAGAGAGAGAGAGAGAGAGAGAGAGAGAGAGAGAGAGAGAGAGAGATTTCCTGAAAATGAAACATAAAATGAAGCTGTAAACTTGACGTCGCACTGGTAGCTACACACAGTTTAAAAAATAACCGATAAGCATACAGGAATGAACTGATAGAATAAAGAATAGGCAAATACAGGAAATGATACACGCAGTCTGGCACTGGCAGGCACGAGCTATGACTTTACACAACATATCTTCATAGAGAATGACTGTGAACAGCTATGACTTTACACAGCAGACTGTGTCCTATCTTCAATGAGAATGACTACGAACAGCTATGACTTTACACAGCATATCTTTATAGAGAATGACTATGAACGGGTATGACTTTACACAGCATATCTTCAATGAGAATTACTATGAATAGCTATGACTTTACACAGCAGACTGTGTCCTATCTTCAATGAAAATGACTATGAACAGCTATGACTTTACACAGCATATCTTCAGTGAGAATGACAATGAACAGCTATGTCTTTACACAGCATATCCTCATAGAGAATGACTATGAACAACTATGACTTTACACAGCAGACTGTGTCCTATCTTCAATGAGAATGACTATGAACAGCTATGACTTT
This sequence comes from Conus betulinus, assembly GCA_016801955.1. Lineage (NCBI taxonomy): Eukaryota > Metazoa > Mollusca > Gastropoda > Neogastropoda > Conidae > Conus > Conus betulinus. The sequence continues at coordinate 58,411 of JADBJO010000437.1, forward strand.
ACACAGCACATCTATTCAATGAGAATTACAATGAACAGCTATGACTTTACACACAGCAGACTGTATCCTATCATCAATGAGAATGACTATGAACAGCTATGGCTTTACAAAGCAGACTAAATCCTATCTTTGATGAGAATAACAATGAACGGCTATGACTTTACACATCAGACAGCATTCCATCTCCGCATCCCATCTTTAATGAGAATAACAATGAACAGCTCTGACTTTGCACAGCAGGGTGGTGCGTTCCATCTGTAATGTGGATAACAATGAACAGTCATGACTTTACACACAAAGTGTATCCCATATTTAATGACAATAACACGAACAGCTGTGACTGTACACATTACACAGCATCCCATTTGTAATGGGAATAACAATGAACAGCTGTGATTATCCACTTCAGATAAATTCCATCTTCAATGGGAATAACAATAAACACTTAAGTCTGTACACAGTGCACAATATCCCCTTTGCTTCAAACATTATCATATATGATATTGAAATGATGAGTGAGGGATTAAAATAACATGGGGATAAAAAAAAAAAATCTGGATGGTGTGGCAAAAAGATCAAAATTAACATGACACAAGATGAAAAGGCTAGTAGGTATTTCTATAATGTTAAAGTGAACGTTTGTAATAGATCAGCTAGCAACAAATGATGGCAATGTTCAAAACAGCCAGAAAACTATTCTAAGAAAACTCCCGAATTTCTACCAGCAACTTAACCGTCACTGGGATTTTAAGAAAAGTTGATTTCAATGACATACCTGGTGATACATGTGCTACTACCTGACGAATCTGAGATCCTGCGGGGTACATGGACTTAAAAAGCAGCTGACGTAGTAAATACTTTACATTTATAAGATAATCTTCCATGAAAACATGGTCTTGAAATGTGCGATTACTTTTCAGTCACTATGAAAGATCTGCCAGCTGATACACCTTGATCCAGTGTCCCAGTTATACCTCATTCTCCAAAATCTGTGGAATCTTGGGGAAAAAATTTGCCAGTGACATAGTGTAGAGAGATAATAATCTGTTTCGGCATGAAACTGCTGAGCTCTGTAGAAAATGTTACTACAAACATACATTGGACAGTGTTCACGATCTCCTGAATTAATGTGTTGCTAATACAATGTTGATATTAGAAGAGATGAGCATTGGTGTTTCAGCAAGTTTTGTGGAAAGCAAAGATTTCTCATGTCGAAGATTTTGTAGATGATGATGCAGTGCGTTTGATACATAATAAATGTAAAGTAAATGTACAACCACAAAAACCGATTTGCGGTGATTTTAGGAACATACTGTGCAGTGTCTTTAGAGATATGCACGTAGTTTGCTGAACACACTAACTGAGAGTGTTCATAGGAATATTGTGTGATTTACTACACGCATTTACTGAGAATGTCTGTGCAGATACACGTGTCATTTGTTGAACACGCTTCACTGAAAGTGTCTAAAGAGATATGCATGTGATTTGTTTAAGACATTTTACTGGGTGTCTGTACAGAAATGTGTGTGATTTGTTGAGCCCATTGCTCTGACAATGTGTACAGAAATATGCGAGTGATTTGCTGAAAACACCTAATGACAGCGTCTACAGATGGTTGTTATGGGACGTCAGAGAGACTGGCCAGTCATACTGCACTGAATCTGTCCTCAATGTACTGAAGTTGTCATCATTTATGACATCAGGACAGGCGTGGTCTGGACTTCAGAGCGACATCCGTCACACCACACAGAACCTGCCCTCATTCGTTGGAGTCTGGTCAGAGATGCTCTAGGCATCAGTAAGACTGATGACGGTCAGCAAGGAGTCACGGAAGACAGAGGGTTTATAAGGCCTACAGCAGTCATCGGAGACTGGCGACTAGAGCAAGGAATCACAGCACACGGCGGGTTTACATGGGCGGACTGGGGACTAATGCACAGCAAGGAGTCACTGCAGACAGAGGGCGTACTTGGCCTATAGTAATCATGGGAGACTGGTGACTGCTAGTATGGAGTCCAAACACAGAAGGTGTACTTGGCCTATGGCAGTCATGGGAGACTGGTAATGCACAGCAGGGAGTCACTGCAGACAGAGGGCGTACTTGGCCTATAGTAATCATGGGAGACTGGTGACTGCTAGTATGGAGTCCAAACACAGAAGGTGTACTTGGCCTATGGCAGTCATGGGAGACCGATGAAGATCAGCGTTGAGTCACTGCACACAGAAGATAGACTTGATCTATCACGGTCATGGGAGACTGATGATGGTCAGCAAGGAGTGAACACACATAAGATGCGCTTGACCTGAGGCAGTCATGGGAGACAGATGACATTACGGTTTGCGCAGAATCACTATACTCAGAAGATATGCTTGATCCATGGCAGTCATGGAGGACAGATGATGGTGAGCGTGGAGTCACAGCACACAGAAGATGTATTTGATCTAATGGCAGCCATGGGAGACTGACGACGGTTAGCAAGGAGTTACAGCACACAGCTGGTGTGCCTGGTCCACAGCAATAATGGGAGACTGTGCACTGCGCTACAGCAAGGAGTCACAACACTCAGAAGGTTTACTTGGCCTATAGTCATCATGAGAGACTGGTGATGGTCAGCAGTCACAGCACTCAGAGGGTGTACTTGGCCTGTGACCATCATATAGAAACTGGTGGATGTCAGCAAGGAGTCACTGCACACAGTGGTTGTACTTGGCCTGTAACCATCATAAGAAACTGGTGGATGTCAGCAAGGAGTCACAGCGGACAGAGGATTTACTTGGTCTGTGTCAGTCATGAAAGACAAGTGACGGTTAGCAAGGAGTCGCAGCACACAGAGGGTGTATCTGGCCTACACCAGTCATGGGAACACAACACACAGACGGTATATTGGCCAGCAGCAATCATGGGAGAATCTGAGGGTCAGCAAGGAGTCACTATACACTATACTTGGGCGTATAGATCATGCCACAAAGTTGTCATGGTGACAAAGGAAAAAGGGGTGTATGGTAACTCGGACACATGGTGGTTTATCACCGATTCCCTCACACTGTAAGAAAAGCTTGCGCAACTTGGGACTCATCATGACATCTTCTAAGCACACTGGTAAGGAAAACTGAGCATGATCAGCAGCTCCGGTTAACATATGGGGCTTAGCTTGACGATCAGCTAACTTGACGATCTTCTCAGGACACTGGTAAAGAAAGCTGAGCACAATCAGCAAGGAGCCAAAGCTCTGTTTAACACATGGGACTGATATTGACCATCTCCTCAGCTACATGGGTAAATAAAGTTCAGCACAATCAGCAAGGAGCTGAACCTCTGTTTAACACATGGGACTCATATTGACAATCTTCTCGGCACACTGGTAAGGAAAGTTGAGCACAGTGAGCAAGGAGTCACACACGGGCTTGATGGGCTCGATGCAGACAGCGAAGGGCAGGAGCAGGATGTACAGCCCGGCTAGCAGACCGGCCAGTGGCCAGGCAAAGAAGACGAGCGTCAGTAGCCAGAGAAATGACCACAGCAGACCCGGACACATCTCTCCTTCGCGCCCCGCACCATTTCCACTGCCCATCCTGCCGCCTCTGCTCGTCTCCCTGACAGTCTGGGGGAAAAAAGACATGGCACACACACACACACACACACACACACACACACACACACACACACACACACACACACACACACACACACACACACATATATATATATATATATATATAGTTTTGGGCGAAAATCCAATGGCATACACACACACACACACACACACACACACACACACACACACACACACGTAGACACACATATGTATATATACACACATGTGTATGCATTATATATATATATATATATATATATATATATATATATATATATATATATATAAAATGAAACAATAAATTCCAAGGATAAGTACCGAGCACCGTTCCAGCACTTACAGAGCAGCTAGGTGTTGCAATGACTGCAAGAAATATTGAATTATAAACAAAGCTCACTAACATATAACTCCCAGGAGTATCTGACCAGGAGTTATATGTTAGTGAGCTTTCTCCCCATTGGAGATGGTCTCCCTCTTTGGAGACTATAAGCTTGCTGAAAGTTCATTTTGAGAAGCATTTATTTATTCCCCATTCACCCACTCAAGCACATACTGTCAGTTAGGCAGAATCATCTACCACTGCAGATATGAAGGCTTACTACCCCCCTATTTCTACAATCTGAGACATAAGAGCAAGCTTTGTTTATAATTCAATATATATATATATATATATATATATATATATGTATTAATTTATTCCTTTATATGCACATTAAACGGATAAGAACAACAAATCTGTCAAATATTTCCAATATTTCGACCTTCTCAGGGTCAGCTGCCACACACACACACACACACACACACTGTGTGTGGTGTTAGTGTTGTAAGTGCGAGCGCGCGCGCGCGCGCGCGCGCGCGCTCACACACACACACATGCAGGCAGCAGCAATGCAGCACCGTTTTCTTTCTGAGGAAACAGCAATATTTGCACTGTTGCTTAAATTAAGGAAGCAGTGAAATAGCACTGCCATCTTCATAAGGACTCGGCAATGTAGCGCTGTTGTCTTTCTAAGTAAGCAGCAATGTGGCACTTTGGAAATTACCTCCTACTCCTGTGCACAAAATTCGCCTGAACAAAGTAGCTTGCAGAAAGGTACTATTACCCACTACGTCAGGCTGCCTTCGTTCTTCTTCCTTTATGTACGATTCATATCCAGTGACTCCCTGCCAGGCCTTAGCCATGGCGGACAGCCGATATTTCAGTCAAATACACAGAAAGTCGGCGAGGAGTATGGTATTATTAACGCGAGATTTGCACGTCAAGAGATATTCCAAACTGGAATATCCTTTTCCTCCAAATTCAGCTTGATCATTTAATGGAAAGAAGCTCTCTTTCAAAAAAAGGAAAAGTGATCAAGTAGGACACTGAACAAGGGCCCCTGAAAGTGAATTCCAAGAGAAGATTGCACACAGATCTAAACACAGATACTATTGTTTACCTGTCAGCCTTGCTATTGATCTGTTCAACCTCTGATCACGATGAGCCTGTGTTCCCTGTCCGTGCAGTGATCGATCTGTCAGCTCAGTGATCGATTTGTTCACTCACAGATCGCACCGACTAGTAAGTCTTTTTTCCGTCCAGAAATCTGTCTGATTAGTTCGCTAGGCTAGTTACATTCTTCTGTTCACTATTTCATGTGTTAATTACTGTGAGGTCACTCTTGAACTTAAGAGGTGCCAAAGACGTCATTAATCATGACGTCATAGATTTTTAAAAACCAAACTGAATAGATATTTAGTTGCAAAGTGAGATGACTGCAGGCGTAAATCTAAACAAATCTGAAATAAATGTTAGCGAACCGCCGAACGAAAATGAACGAATTTGTTACTTAGCTTTGATCTCTTCACTCTCCAGCGCAAGGTAGGCAGACGTTGAATCATCACCTGCCTGCTTTGCGCTGAAGCCTGCCTTGCGCTGAAGAGTTTCAATAAGCTGAATACGTGTTTATTGTTCAACGCCTGCCTACCTTGCGCTGAAGAGTGAAGAGATCTAAGCTCAGTAACAAATTCGTTCATTTTCATTGTCCTATTTGTTTGTGTCTTGCCTGACGAAGACCTAAGAAGTCGAAACGTGTAGTGTTTTGTCTTGTGACTCGTTTTGTCCGCGTTTCTCTTGGCGTTCGCTAACATTTATTTAAGATTTGAATAGATACTAAGAGACCCCTGATAGTAAAAGTCAAAGCCTTGCTAAATTCAACATTGTAAAATTTACAGTGATAATTTCATGGTTTATTTGTCACTCATTAAGGATTCCGGAAGATCAGGGAAATAAAGTGACCAGATCATCAGATTACAAAATCGTGATATTAATTTTGTCAGAAAAGAAAGTACAATGACTTGCTTCCGAAGTGACAGGGTAGATAAGTTGATGTAAGATAATATAAGATAATGATATTGCAGTACGCTTCGCATTAACAGAGATCTTTCATTTCTGGTACTGGTGATGAAGCGCACAGTTGTTTGTGACAGTTTGTGTGTGTGTGTGTGTGTGTGTAACAGTCAGCTCCGGACCCCATTCCTTGTTTTGGTGGTATTAAGGTCCCATGTGTGTTGTGGTGTTGTACAAGGATATCCACTTTGCCTCTTCCTTTCTTATATTCCATCTAGACTATCTTTCTTTCTTTACCCCTTTTCTTTTTCCTCTTTTATTTTTGATTTTAAAAAAAAAAAGGGTTTATTAACTCACGGGGGGGGGGGGGGGGGGGGGGGGGGGGGGGGGGGGTCCTGCGGGTTGTGTGTGATGGTTGATGGTTGTCAGGGAGTTTGACCAAGCAATACTCCAGTAGTGAATACGTGATTCTTATTCTTCATCTAAGTTTTTCTCTTTTTTTTTTTTTTTTTTCTTGTTCTTGTTTTTTTGTTCTCATTCCAGTTTGTTATTCTTGTTTTTCTTGTTCTTGGCCTTGCTCTTGTTATTACTCTTCTTCTTCTTCTTCTTGTCATCACTGTGCAAAGTTCAGCCTGAGAGCAGGCAATAAACTTAAATGGATTGCA
>JADBJO010000437.1:67500-70000 GCA_016801955.1 Conus betulinus
AAGAGATTGTTTGGACATGTCAGTGACAAATCATTTATAGCACAAGATGGCGTGGACATGTCAGTGACAAACCATTCAAGGAACAAGATGGTGTGGACATGTCAGTGACAAACCATTCATGTAACAATTTGCGTGGACATGTCAGTGACAAACCATTCATGTAACAATTTGCGTGGACATGTCAGTGACAAACCATTCAAGGAACAAGATGGTGTGGACATGTCAGTGACAAACCATTCAAGGAACAAGATGGTATGGACATGTCAGTGACAAACCATTCATGTAACAATTTGCGTGGACATGTCAGTGACAAACCATTCATGGAACAAGATGGTGTGGACATGTCAGTGACAATCATTCATGGAACAAGATGGCGTGGACATCTCAGTGACAAATCATTCATGGAGCAAAGAGATTGTGTGTCAGTCAGTGACAACCATTCATGGAGCAAGATGGTGTGGAAATGTCAGTGACAAATCATTCATGGAGCAAAGAGATTGTGTGTGTATATGTCAGTGACAAACCATTCATGGAGCACGATGGTGTGGACATGTCAGTGACAAATCATTCATGGAGCACGATGGTGTGGGCATTGAGTGACAAATCATTCATGGAGCAAGATGGTGTGGACATGTCAGTGACAAACCACTCATGGAACAAGATGGCGTAGACATGTCAGTGACAAACCACTCATGGAACAAGACATGTCAGCGACAAACCACTCATAGAACAAGATGGCGTAGACATGTCAGCGACAACAAACCACTCATAGAACAAGATGGCGTAGACATGTCAGCGACAAACCACTCATAGAACAAGATGGCGTAGACATGTCAGCGACAAACCACTCATGGAACAGAATGGCGTAGACATGTCAGTGACAAATCATTCATGGAACAAGATGGCGTGGACATGACAGTGACAAACCACTCATCGAGCAAGATGGAGTAGACATGTCAGTGACAAACCACTCATCGAACAATATGGCGTAGACATGTCAGTGACAGACAAGATGGCGTGGACATGACAGTGACAAACCACTCATGGAACAAGACATGTCAGTGACAAATCATTCATGGAACAAGATGGCGTGGACATGACAGTGACAAACCACTCATGGAACAAGATGGTGTAGACATGAGAGTGACAAACCACTCATGGAACAAAATGGCGTAGACATGTCAGTGACAAACCATTCATGGAAAAAAAAGATAGTATGGATCGTGCACAGGTTTTCATGATGTATCTCAGTTATGTACAGGCTCTCTGTAAGGGTCTGAATCATACACAGGCTTTCAATAAGGGTCTCAAATCATACACAGGGGTTTCAGTGGTGCCTCAGCAGTGCACAGGATTTCTAGAAGGGTCTCAGCCATATCAGATTTTTCAACCCGGGTCTCGATCATACACAGGCTTTCTATGAATATCTCAGTCTTAGACAGGCTTTCCCCAATGTATTCAGGCATGATGAGGCTTTCCAGGAGGGTCTCAATCATACACAGGCTTTTTCTGAGAGTCTCAGTCACACACAGTCTTTGCTTGAGAGTCTCAGTCGCAGAGCTTCCATTTGGCGATCAACCATGGGCCTTGAGTATTTGGACTATGCGGCGTTTCAGGGGGTGAATTAAGTAAGTATTTCAGATTTAACTTCCTTCGTTGAAGATATCAATTTCACCCATGGGTCTTCAAGGTATGGACGTTTTTTTGAACGAAATTCCCGGTAACACAAATATATACTCACAGAGACCCACGGACACACACACACACCACACACACACACACACACACACACACACACACACACACGCACACATGCACGCACGCACGCACGTGCGCGTGTGCGCGCACACACACACACACACACACACACACACACACACACACACACACACACACACACAAGCACGCACGCACGCACGCACGCACACACACCCTCTCTCTCTCTCTCTCTTTCTCTGTCCTCACATTGTCCACTCTCGCACGAGTTTTCTCAGGCTTCAAACTGTGCCGGTAGTGTGTCCATGCCGGGCCTCCGTCGGCTGGGTAGACCGTCACTGACAGAGGGGCTTCTTGGCCATCATGTTCTCCAGACAGACCACGGGCACCCGCATCAGCTTGAGGATCTCGTCACACACGGGCTGCAGCTGCTTGATGCAGACGGTGAAGGGGAGGAGGAAGACGTACAGCCAGCAGATGAAGAGTGCAAAGGGCCAGGCCAGGAACCAGAAGATGAGGAACCACAGGATGGCCCACACAGGAGGCCGGGGCACGTAGCTGCCTCCCCACTCCCTTCTCCGGCTGCTTCTCCGCTTCCCATGTCAGAAACGTTGTCTTCTCAACTGCCGTTCACCTGCCCACAGTTGCGCAATCTTCACGTCTTGGCTCAATCAGCCTCTCCTTCTGCGGCCGTTCTGGGGAGCTGTGTTGATTCTATGTGTGTACAATGTCTTCTCTGGTATTCAGTATTGACTCTGGTGCTCTGTGTCTGCTCTGTATGCGG
>JADBJO010000437.1:75000-77500 GCA_016801955.1 Conus betulinus
TTTTTTTCTTTTTCTTCTCTTCTGTGTACGCAGGCTGACACACATGCGGATACTCCCTGTATAGACAGGCAAGGATTAATCCCATCTACCCAACAAAGGGAGTGGAGTTTTGTGTGTATGACCATTTTTCACGAAGGCAGCCATACTCCAACTTCGGGGAAAGTGCTTGCCATGTGTAACGTGTAATCCATACCAACGGCCAAACTGGCCTCTTCTGAAAGTTGGTGATGGGATTTTGCGTGTGTGCAAGATGTTATGCGTGCGTTCACACACGAAAACCTCAGTTTATAGTCTCATTCGAAGGACTGTACAGGAAATGGAGTCAGAACCCAATGTTAACTTCGAGAGAAAAATCGCACTGTGGCCTACCGAAAAGGCCCCGCGGAGATTCGAACCCGCAGCCCCAGGATCACCAAGATTGCGAGTCCGGCGCTCTCTACCACTGAGCTACTCCGGCCCCGTTTAGTATGATGAACATCTTAGCAAGAGGGGAATATACAACCCATCTCTGTTTCATATCTTTAGTGTGATGAACATCTTAGCAAGAGGGGAATATACAACCCATCTCTGTTTTATATCTTTAGTGTGATGAACATCTTAGCAAGAGGGGAATACGCTGCCCATCTCTGTTTCATATCCTTGTGTGATAAAAATCTTGGGAAGAGAGGAATGTACCACCCATCCATGTCTCATATTTTTAGTGTGAAGAACATCTTAGTGAAGAGAGGAATGCACTACCCGTGCCTGTCTCGTGTCTTTAGTGAAATGAACATCTTAGTGAAGAAAGGAATGTATTATCCACCTCTGTCTCGTATCTTAGTGCGACGAACGAACATCTTAGTGAACAGAGGAATGTACCATATCTTTCGTGTGATGAACGGCTTTAGAAAAGAGGACTGTACTACCCATGCCTGTCTCAAATCTGTAGTGTGACGAACATCTCATTAAAGAGAAGAGCGTGGTTTCCATCCATTTCTCAGTAACACTGGTATGACGAACATTCTAGTGGAAAGAGAGGCGTGTTCTCGATCTTTGTCTTCAGTATAATGAACGTGTTCTCCCGCACCTTTCTCCATGTCTTTAGTGCGATGAACATCTTGGTTGACAGATGGGCATGCGTTGCATTCCTTTCTGTGTTTTTGATGTGATGAACATCTTAGTACACGAACGTGCTTGCACGTTCTCTGTCTTTGCAATGAACATGTTAGTACACGTATTAGCATGCTTTTCATTCCTTTCTGTGTCTTTAGTGCAATGAACATGTTAGTACACGTATTAGCATGTTTTTCATTCCTTTCTGTGTCTTTAGTGCGATGAACATATAGTACACGTATTTGGCATGCTTTTCATTCCTTTCTGTGTCTTTAGTGCGATGAACATATTAGTACACGTATTGGCATGCTTTTCATTCATGTGTGTGTCTTTAGTGCGATGAACATATTGGTACACGTATTAGCATGCTTTTTCATTCATTTCTGTGTCTTTAGTGCGATGAACATCTTAGTACACGAATGGGCATGCTTTTCATCCTCCTTCTCTGTCGTTAGTGTGATGAACGTCTTAGTACACAGATGGGTGTGGGTTTTCATTCCGTACTCTGTCTTTAGTGTGATGAACATCTTAGTACACAGATGGGTGTGGTTTTCATTCCGTACTCTGTCTTTAGTGTGATGAACGTCTTAGTACACAGATGGGTGTGGTTTTCATTCCGTACTCTGTCTTTAGTGTGATGAACATCTTAGTACACAAATGGGTGTGGTTTTCTTTCCTTTCTTCTGTCTTTGGTGTGAAGAAAATCTCAGGAAACTTTTCACTACTCTTTGGTGTGACGAACATGTTAGTGGATCGAGGGGCGTACTTTCCATCCCTTTCTCTATGTCTATTAGTGTGAACAGCATCTCAGTTGAGATGCTTTTCTTCCTTTTCTCTAGTCTTTAGTGAGACAAATGGCTCAGCGAAAAGATGGACGTGCTTTCTACCCATTTCTCTGTGTCTTTAGTGTAACAAACATCTTAGGTGAGAGAGGGGCGAGATGTCCATTCCTTTCTCTGCGCCTTTTGTGTGATGAACAGATCAATAGAGAGAGCAGTGTGTTCCCAGCCCTTTCTTTGTGTCTTTAGAGTGATAAAGACATTGGCACAGAGAAAAAGCGTACTTTCCCTCCGTTTCCCCATGTCTCTAATGTGATGAACATCTTAAAAGGGTGAGAGAAGCGTACTTCCTATCCCTTTCTCTGGGTTTCAGTGTGACGAACTTCTCGAGGACAGAAGAGCGAATTTCCCATCCCTTTCTGTGCGTCTTTAAAGCGGCGAATATGTCAGTGGGAAGAGAGGGGCGTGCTTATTGTCCCTTTCTCTATGTCTGTGATGTGACGAACATCGCAGTGTAGAGACGGGCGTATCTCCCATTCCTTTCTGCATGTCTGGAAACGAAACGAACCCTACGTGATGTCAGGATGTCACTTTGTGGCACGTGCATGTGAACAAGTTGCTCACCTATA
>JADBJO010000437.1:80000-135000 GCA_016801955.1 Conus betulinus
ATATACAGGCATCAGCAACATTATGGGGAAAAACAGTAAAGATAACAGTAAATATATGACATTGAGCTCATAGACTAACAGCTAAAGGATTGTAGAGATTTTTAAAAAAAAACTTGAAGACCCTTGCAATAGAACCCAGCTGACCCCCACAAGTGTTCCCAAAGTGCTGATGACATACACACACGGGCTTCCCCACGAAAGTCTCAGGAAACAGCTACGCTCTACGGGATTCTCTACACTGGAAGCATCACGGAATGTGCTTAGGGCTGCCTCATCCGCACATCGGCTTCATGGCGATCATGTTCTCAACACAAGTGAGAGGCAACTGGACCACCTTGAGGATAGCCTCACACACACGTCCTTCAGAGGGTCGATGCAGGCGGAGAAGGGAATGAGGAACACGTAGAGCCAGGCGATGAAGAAGGCGATGGGCCAGGCTAGGAAGGAAGAAGAAGACGAGGAACCACAGGATGCCCCATAGGAGACCCGGGCAAATGCCTCCCTTGCCCTGCCCTTCTCCCAATCCATCTCCGGATCCCATGGCTCAACGTCGATTCGGTCTGGTCACCTGTGCACGGTTGTCGCGCCTCTCCTTAAACTTCCTCTTGCTTCGGGTCAGTGCCTTTAGGTCGGCTGTCTGCAGTTCTGTGGCTTCTGCCTCGCGCCCTGTGGATCCGGAACTAGCTGCTTCTGTCAAGACAAAGAGACAAATCTCTGTGAATACTTCGTGCCTGGTCGGCGCACAGAACACAGAATGAAATGGCCCAACACACCTAGACAAATTAGAGATCAAAAGAGATTGAATTCAGAACACTGAAAGGTAAAAAAAAAAAAGACAGAAGACAGCACACACACACACACACACACACACACACACACACACACACACACACACACACACACACACACACACACACAGAACAAACCAGTAAACAGAGACACAGCACGAAAACACAGACAGGTAAACAAGAGCACAAACAGAACACAGACAAGTAAAATAGGACCCATCATACAGACGCAACACTAACAGGTAAGAAGGCCACAGAACACGAAGCTAGGACAGGTAAAGAGGGACACAGCACATAAAACAGGGGCAGGTAGAAAGGGATGCATGCATTAGAAAGAGCACGGACAGGCAAAGCAGGGCACAGCCAACAGAACACCAACAGGTAAACAGAGACACATCATACGGAACACGGACAGGTAAACAGGGTCACAACACACAGAACACATACAGGTAAATAAGGATACATCCATCAGAAAAGTAAACAGGGACAAAACGCATAAAAGAGATTGTTAAACAGGAACACACACAGAATGCATACGGGTACAACATCGTTAACACGGAATAAAACAAAAGGGGCCCACAAACAGAATGCAGACGGGTAAACAGGGACACAACACACACAATAAACTGGTGTGAACAGAGACGCATAAAAAAAAACTCAGACAGGCAAAGAGGGACACAACACACAGAACAAACTGGTAAACAGGGACCCATCAAACAGAACTCAGACAGTAAAGAAGGACACAACACACAGAATAACCTGGTGAACAGGGACCCATCAAACAGAACACAGACAGGCAAGAGGACGCACACACAGAACACAGACAGGTTATTAGGGGCACCACATACAAAACACATTTGGCAGGTACAGGGACATATATAATCACAACACAGATAGTGTAGATAAACACACAGATGTGTGAAAAAAGGAACACTGCACACAGAACGCAGACAGATAAAGAAGGACACATTACACAGAACACAGACTTAAGAGGGTCACAATACACAGAACATAGAGAGGTAAATATGAATACATCACGTAGACTGAATACAGACAGGTGAAGAGGGACATATCATAAAGACGCAAACAGGTAAAGAGGGACGCATCACACTAAAACACAGACAGGTAAAGAGGGACACATTACACACAAACGCACATACTTAAAGAAGGACACATGACATAGAATACACTCAAGTAAAGAAGAAGATATGGCCCCGAGCTCTTAAGCTCTAGCCATACTCCACATTACAAAGTGCAGTACTGTCGTTGGCTCTAACTGGCTTTTGACTTTAAAAGTAGAGTGAATTAATGCAACATTCATCTTTAAAAAAGTCCCATGAATATCCTTCTGAATGTGAATATCTGAGTGATTAATGAGAGCAGAGATTTTCTGTACACGTGAGCATGCAGTTCTGAATCGAGTGAAGTACGTAACAATTTCCTGTCTTGTGTCTATAACATGACTCACTTTTAATTTGAAAGAGTTTAACTATTATTCAACCACGCTATATTCATCTCTCCATGCCTAACCATGTTCTGTTCACCACACGGTCTAAGCACGCTATATTTACCACACAATGTCTAACCATACTATATTAACCACACAATATGTGATCATACTGTATTTACCCACAAAATATCTGACTATACTATATTTACCATCCAGTATCTAACCATGCTATATTCACCACACAAAGTTTAACCAGACGAGCTTCACCACACAGTACCTAACCATGCTATAAAACCATGCAATGTCAAACTATGCTCTTTCACCACACAGTTTGTCTCTATGCTATATTCATCACATAACGCCTAACCATACTATATTCACCAGACTATGCCCAATTATATACCATATCACCACACTATGTCTAAACATATTGAATTCACCAGACAATATCTAACCATGCTATATCCACCACGCAATGCCTAACCAGGCTATACTAACTACACAATATCTAACCATGCTGTTTCACTATACAGTGTTCAACAATGCTATATGCTAATATACAGTGTCTAACCATGGTATATTCACCATACAACGTCTAACCATGGTATATTCACCATACAACGTCTCTAACCATGCCATATACACCACACAACGTCTAACCACACCATATTCGCCTTACATATTTCTCACCGTACCATGTTCACCACTTTTTGTCTGCACAATCTATATTCACACACACACACCACATAATCAAGCCAGCTTTATATTCACCACATCATGACTAACTATGTGGAAAAGCTCTAGGAGGGAGCTTGACTGCAGAAGGTCTTTAAAAAAGACCCCCCCCCCCTCCTCCCCTCAGACAAGTGTCTCGGCCCTGACCTCCTTACCGGCTCGCAACCAGGTCATTAAAGGTCATAATTGGTCGTGACCTTAAGGGGACCGGGTCACAACAGGTCATGACTCTTTGGTAACGTACTGCCTTTTTATTTTTATATATTTATTTTATTATCATTAATTATATCTTATTTATTTTTTTTTTTGCTCTACCGAGATTTGAACTTACACCTCCTGGACTGTTCGATGTTTCAAGACGTGCCTTTTTAGAAGGAGACTTACTCACATAGCTATTGGATACATGTTCTAAGGTGAGAAATTTAAGCTTCATGGAATTAACTTTAGTTCCTTCTCGAACAGACCCAGCTGGAAACTCGCAGTTCTCTCTGCCGTTTTCTGTAAGGTTCTGGTTTTCTTGCTCTCAGAAATCGAGAGCTGTTTCATGAGATAATGGGCTGCTAAATTTACAGCCTCCTTGCTCCAACTTCTATGCGTAGAATTTGGCTTGGGAACCAGATTCCTCCAAGTTTCTGGTTAGACTTTTCAGCCTGGTAGATTCGTCACAACACCCTCTCCAAAACCGTCCTTAAGGTACCGTTGAAGGAGGGCGCAGACGAGGACGGCAGAGAGCTGGTCCGACAATATAAAGAACTGGACCAAAATAACCATGCCAGATCTCCTCAAGACAGCCACCAACAGAAGAGCCTGGAGAGAAACGGCGGCTGCCTCATCACGTCCCCCCAACGATCCTAGCGGTTGAGGAGAAGAAGATGTGAGCTTCCTCCATTGTACTTTCATATGGCACAGAATCATTTGTTTTGATGAACCGGAGTGGATAGTGTATCTGGTCTCATAACGCTTTTCCCTGGTGATCATTTCTCTGGGTGCTTTTTACATTCTGGATGGCCTGCTGTGCATGTCAAACCATCCACTTTATCCGGTAGACCCGCGTCTATGATCTTGATGTCACACCTGTCCCAGGCTACGATTTGTGGCCTCCTGCCCCCAGTAGAATTTATGTGCTGAAACTTTCGGTGGCGAAATGTGTACTCTGGCGGTGCTAACCGTATATACGATCTGTTTAAGCACTTGATCATATCTCCATATATACCTTCTCTCGGGGTGAGAGCCGTACTGCGTGAACTCAGTATATGTCGCACCGTTTGTTCGCCCTGACCAGGCTATGTTAGCTACTCCATATCTAACCGTACTATGCTAATCCTAATCCTGGCTTAAACATAGCCCTAAAGATGTGAATGCTTTGTGTACAATGGTCAGCAAGTAAAATGAAAACATTAGTGGGTATGTTGATGAAAATGAAGTTTGTCTAATGTCAGTGCACTGTGGACAATGAAGTAGAAAAGACACTTCTGTTTCTGGGTGGAGAAGGATCTCTTCATGTTTGTGCGTGTGAAACAAGATCTTGTCTAGGTATGGGATTAAAATAGATCCTCTTGTATTTGTGTAGCTGCCATATCGAAAAATATTCCAGCTGATGGCATGCAGCCACATTTTTTCTCTCGTCCTAATACAGCTCTTATGCAAGGACCAGGTAAAACTAACGATTTTGAGTCAGCATGAACATTATGATAATCATGCGCTTGCGAAGCCGAAGACCAGTCTTGTTTGATAAATCCAATAATCTCTGCTCAAGTCACGATTAAAAGATGTCCCATTTCTAAACTATTCAAAAATAAGACTTTCGCAATATTTCGAACTTCGTTCTCCCATGATTTAAAAAAAAATCATTCTTGCAAAAATGATAACACATATGCTTTCAGTGGATATCTGTTGATGCATATCTCCTTATTCCACGATCAGTTCTTAACGCTTCTCACATGTGTAAACTATTGTAAGAAGATATCTTTAGTCTCCCCAAACATGTCTCGATGACCTGGTACATACACCAGGAAGATTTATTGTGTTATTGACGGCAAGTGAAACACACACACACACACACACACACACACACACACACACAGGGGGAAGGTGAAACCTGATCCACCTACAATCCTCTGTCGCCTGGTAAACCACACACTGTCAGAACACACCTGTCCCCGTTCAACCGTGTTGTCTTCACACACACACACACACACATACCACCCTCTAAAGCGGCTCACTTTCATTGTCACCGTCACTGTCACACTCGTCTCCAGGGCCCGGGGAAAGACGAGACCAGGGTACACCACCGGTTTCCTTTCACATCATCACCACCGACCGGAGCTGGCGAATCGAGTACGTCTACACCACCTGCGGCGCTTAGCTACTCTCCCACCCTCTCTCTTACCTCCTTCTACTCTCCCCTCCCTCTGTCTATTGTCCCTGTCTCTTTCTATTTCCCTTCCCTATGTCCCCCTCCCTCCTTGTGTCTACTCGCTTTCCGTCTGTACACTGCCACCCCTCCTTGAGTCTTCTCCCACTCCCACTGTCCACTTCTCCAAGCCTTTGTCTGCTACCCCTTTCTCTTTCTGCTCCCCTACCCTCTGTCTATAACTTCTCCCTGTGTCCACACTGCCCTTCGATCTGTCTCTACTTCTTCTTCTTCTGTCTACTTCTTCTCCTTCTGCGTACTCCCCCTCCCCCTGTCTCTCTTCTTCCCCATCTCTCTGTCTACAACTCTTCTCTCTCTTTCTCATTACCTTCCCTCTGTCTACAGCTCCCTCCCCCCCCCCCCCCCCCCCAATTCTTACCCCTTCCTCAGTATACTTCTCCTCTCTCTGTTTACTACTTCCCCTTCCTCTATCTACTACTAAACTCCTTCTTCTGGCTACTAACCCATCTGTCTCCTTTTCCCTTCCTCTGTCTACTATCCCCTCCCTTTGCATATTGCCACACCTGTTTACTGCCCCTTCCTCTGTCTCTTTGCCCCTTCCTCTCTATGTACTGCCCCTTCCTCTGTCTCTTTGCCCCTTTCTCTATGTACTGCCCCCTTCCTCTGTCTCTTTGCCCCTTCCTCTATGTACTGCATGCCCCCTTCCTCTGTCTCTTTGTCCCTTGCTCCATGTACTGCCCCCCTTCCTCTGTCTCTTTGTCCCTTCTTCTATGTACTGTCCTCTTCCCCTGTCTCTTTGTCCCTTCCTCTATATACTGCCCCCTTCCTTGTCTCTCTCTCTCTCTCTCTCTCTCTCTTGCTCTATGTACTTCCCCCTTCCTCTATGCACTGCCTCCTTCCTCCCCGTTCCTATGTCTCCTTCTCCCTTCCTCTATGTACTTCCCCCTTCCTCTGTCTCTTTCTACCTTTATATACTGCCCCCTCCTCTGTCTCTGTCTCTTTGTCCCTTCTTCTTTCTCCCTTCCTTTATGTACTGCCCCCTTGCTCTCTGTCTCTTTCTGCCCCCTTCCTCTATGTATTGCCCCCTTCCTCTACTGCCCCCTTGCTCTATGTACTGCCCCCTTGCTCTATGTACTGCCCCCTTGCTCTATGTACTTGCTCTATGTACTGCCCCCCCCTCTATCTATGTACTGCCCCCTTGCTCTATGTACAGCCCCCTTCCTCTATGTACAGCTCCCTTCCTCTATGTACTCTTTGCCCCTTCCTCTTTGTACTTCTACCCCCTTCCTCAATGTACTGTCCCCTGACAACTCCCTCTGCCTGACCCCTCCTCTATCTACTTCCCCACTCCCTCTGTTTACTGCCCCCTTCCTCTGTCCACTGACAACTCCCTCTGCCTATTGACCCCTTCCTCTATCTACTGCCCCCTTCCTCTATCTACTGCCCCCTTTCCTCTGTCTACTGCCGCCTTCCTCTGTCTACTGCCCCCTTCCTCTGTCCACTGAGCCCTTCCTCTGTTCACTGCCCCCTTCCTCTATCCACTGCTCCATTCCTCTGTCTACTGACAACTCCTTCTGTCTATTGCCACCTTCCTCTGCCTACTGGCTATATCCTCTGTCTATTGCCCCCTTCCTCTGCCTACTGGCTATATCCTCTGTTTATTTTTCCCCTTCCTCTGCCTACTGACAATTCCTTCTGTCTATTGCCACCTTCCTCTGCCTACCGACAACTCCTTCTGTCTATTGCCCCTTTCCTCTGCCTACTGGCTATATCCTCTGTCTACTGCCCCCTTCTTCTGCCTACTGGCTGTATCCTCTGTCTACTGCCCCCCTCCTCTATCTACAGCCAACTCCCTCTGTCTATTGTTCTCTTCCTCTGCCTACTGGCCACTTCCTCTGCCTACAGCTATATCATCTGTCTACAACCCCTTCCTCTGTCTACTCCCAACTCCCTCTGTTTATTGCCCCCTTCTTCTGTCTGTTGCCCCCTTTCTCTGTCTATTGCCCCCTTCCTCTGCCTACTGGCTACTTCCTCTGTCTGTATGTGCCTGTGCCTTGTGTCTTCTGTACACACATGTACCTTCCCCTCCCCCCCCACGCCTCCTCCCCCCTCCCCCCCCCCCCCCCCCCCCCTCGCCCTCGCCGCCTTGCCTACCATCCTCTCCCGCTACTCGTTGCTACCCACTAAACTCGGCAGTGTTATCTCCATCCATCTCTCTCTCTCTCTCTCTCTCTCTCTCTCTCTCTCTCTCTCTCTCCTTTCCTTTGGTGCCTCGTAGTAAAGTCGAGCTGCTTTGTGCACTTTGCTTTGACCTGCACCGTTTACACTGTGTCTGACAGAGTGGCAGAGCCAGCCCCGTCTTTGGCGGCTTTGTGAAGACCCCGATTCCTTAGGTATGCGCCGTCAAAACTGAAAGAAAGCTTTTAATCGCTGCTCTGTCAGCCCACTTTTCAAAGCAAATTATAGCTTATGAATGTGTGTATGTATAATGTTACAACTGGCGCAGACCCATGTTATTGGTCTGAACTTGTTCTCCTCTTTGCGTTCCGTTTTTTTTTTTTTTTTTTTTTTTTTTTCCAAACGAAACCCGCGCGTCTCTCATACATCTAATCGAAAATATCTCCAAGTTTTCTTTTTTTTTTTTTTTTCCTTTCATGTTACGTCTCTCACTGCTTGCAAACCCAGGCTGAAAACTACTTTATATTCAGCATGTTTTTTTTGTTTCTCTCTTTCCTTCACATACATAATCCCATAGGTTTACTGTCAAATTTAGTTGTACTTTTGAGGGCATTGTCTGTGGTGTACACACACACACACACACACACACACACACACACACACACACACATATCCGCGCGCAACTACGTGCGCTCGTATGCAAGCGCACCCCCCCCCCCCCCCCCCCTACACACACACACGCACGCACACACACGCACACACACATATACACACGCATACACACACATACACACACACACACACACACACACACACACACACACACACACACGCACACACACATCTTTATACATACTGTAGAATCGACTTTTTTAGCCACTAAACCCAACAAACATTTACTGTGCGACACTACACTAATTGCTAAAGTAATAACAATATTTATCTGATGTTCTGTGACGAACTCTGTGAAGATTTCCAACACATCAGCGAAACGAAAACTTCTCTCAGAAAACGTTTCTACCTGCATAGAATACACATTAAGAATGATATCGGAACTCTAGTCACACAGTGTTTCAACTTCCCCAACCACTCTCTCTGATAGGTGAAATGCATTGCAGTGCAAGCAATCTACTCCGACAGCTACAAATATTGGATACACACTGACTTATCTCCTCTACTAACCCCCCTCCCCCTTCCTACACGAACCCGTCCCTCACCTCTTTCCCTTCCCCCTCATCCTCACAGAAACATCCCCTCTAATTCCCTGCCCCTTTCACTTGAATTGCTACCTTCTACATTCCTCTCTCTTCACTCTGGTAGGTCCATACTCTGTGTGTGTGTGTGTGTGTGTGTGTGTGTGTGTGTGTGTGTGTGTGTGTGTGTGTGTGTGTGTGTGTACGTGTGTGTGTGTGTGTGTGTGTGTGTGTGTGTGTGTGTGTGTGTGTGTGTGTGTGTGTGTGTGTGTGTGAGAGAGAGAGAGAGAGAGAGAGAGAGAGAGAGAGAGAGAGAGAGAGAGAGAGAACTAACTACTTATCCCAAGTCATCCCCCCTCTGCCTCGGACAGTGGGACATGTTTTTCACTGATGCGATGGAGTGGATATATCAAGGGCACAGAGACTGGGACAACGACTTAGATTATCCTAAGATATGACTTTATATACATTATTTTCACAGAGATCACTCTCCACCACCCCTTTTTTAAAAAAAAAAAAAAACAAACAAACGAAAGGCCTCATTTTCACCCCCACTCCCACGCTCGCCCATTCCCTCCACTTAATTCCTCTGCCCATTGTATATTCCTCATTTTTAATGGCCATTCATTTTTTTTTCTTTTTGGAATCAGTTTGTCTGAAACCTTACCCTAGTTCCTATCTTCAATGCGTACAGGTGGATCTTTTTAATACATACTTATTCCACGAAAACGTCAACTATGTGTTTCAGCGCCGACGTGTTTTAAAACTATTTCATGAGTATATTATGCAATTCCTTGATTAGTGCTTACACCTCCAGGTTTCACTTTCTCCTCTCGTTGTTATTTTATTTCGTTTTACTATTTTCTTCTGTTTGAGTTAGTGACTTAATACCTATCTCCATACTTCTTCTATCGTGTCTTTCTGTGTTCTACTCCCGCCTCTCTGTCAGCTGCTCATGTGTACACTTACCTGCATTGTGGTTTGTCTGTCTGTCTGTCTGTCTGTCTGTCTGCCTGTCGATCAGCTGGTCTGACTATT
Organism: Conus betulinus; assembly: GCA_016801955.1. Taxonomy (NCBI): domain Eukaryota; kingdom Metazoa; phylum Mollusca; class Gastropoda; order Neogastropoda; family Conidae; genus Conus; species Conus betulinus. Next base: position 89,757 of record JADBJO010000437.1, read on the forward strand.
TACCCCTGTTGCATTCCTGTCTTTCTTATTGATCCATCGTTCATCCGTTTGTTTGCTGAACAAAAACCGTTCTCTTACCTATTTATACCCTTTTCCTCCCTCAGCCCCCCTCCCTCTCCAAAAGCATTTCGCTCCCCACCCCCCTCCGCACCCCTTTTTTTTCTTTTTCTTTTCTTCTTTGATTCCTTGGCGGCAAACTGTGGTTGTTTTATCCCCCACCCCTCCCTCGCCTTCTTTGAGTGCTGCCTGCCCCCCCCCCCCCCCCCCCCTTTTTTCCCCACTACTTCTTTATTCTTCCTTCTGCATTATACCTTCCCCTACCCCATTTTTCTTTTTAGCCACCCCCCCACCCCCAACTCACTCCTATTCCTAATTGCTACCAGAAATTCGCAATCGACCAAAAAAAAACAAACAAAAACAAACCCAGGTGGATTATTGTTTATTCTGTAAATCTTTATACATACCTTCTTTCCGTTCTGTCCCTCCCCCCCCCCCCCCCCCCTCCCCGACACACACATACCCCATTCCCTCTTCAGTTCTTTCTCCTCACCACGCCCCCCCCATTCCCCCCACGCCCCGTTCCCTTCACCCCTGGTTTCCTTAGGACCGATCTCTCTTCCCTCCTCTCAACCCCGTTTCCTTTACACCCCCCTCCCTTCCTCCTCCACCCCGCCACTCCTCCCCTCCCCCCCCTCTCCGTCCACAAACCTCTCCTTCACCCCTGTTTTCCTTTTCCCCCTCCTTCTTTTACCATTAGTTAACCGGTTTGCACCACCTAATTACCCTCCCCCAAAAAACGCTCTCCCTTCACTGGTCTTGAATGTGAAAAATATTTTTAGCCCTGTTCGTCTCAAAATGGCACGCTGGAGTCACATTTGATTCATGAATCATATCCTGTCAGTCAACATTCCACTGACGAAGATCATATGTCAATAATTGTAGAAAACATTTATATTGTTTGTTTGCTTGTTTCTTTTAACTCTCTCTCTCTCTCTCTCTCTCTCTCTCTCTCTCTCTCTCTCTCTCTCTCTCTCTAACACACACACACACACACACACACACACACACACACACACACACAAGCATACATACACACGCGTAGGCACACACACACACACACACACACACACACACACACACACACACACACACACACACACACACACACACACACACACATCATGGTGTATGGTATCAATAAAGAATTTCTTGTCAATGTGTTTGGCATTATTTTAAGATATTTTGTCATGGTGTATGATATAACTACACGATACGTTGCCATGGTGTATAGTATTACTACAAGAACCGTCTAGGTGTGTGTGGTATTTCTATAAGATACGTCATGAAGGCGATGTATACAACTGGATACGCTGCCAGAGAAATGTACACTACAGGCCATATTGATAGGGTTCATTGTATCGTTACAGGCATCGTTGTCATGGTGCTTGGTATTTCTACAATATGCATTGTCAAGATCTGTGCATACTACAGAAAACGTTGCCCACGCGTATGTATCATACACAATAAGTTGTAAGGATGTCAGGTATTTGTATAGGACTGATGTCACGGTGCATGTATCACTAAAAGAAATGGTTTGCTTGTGTGTTTATTACCACTGGGTATGTTATCATTCTACATAAAATTGCCACAGGACATGTGGTCATGGTGAATAATGTTACTGTAGGAAACATGATGTATAGTTTCATTACAGGATCTATTATCGTATTACTACAGTATACACTGTTCTGGTGTATGCATTATCATTGCAGGATGCATTGTCGGGGTGTATGGTATGACTACAGAATATCTTTTCATGGTATGTGTGGCATTACTACAGAGTACTGCAGCATTTGTTATCAAGATGTATTGTATTACTGCAGTATACTTTGTTCTGGCGTGTGCATTATTATTACATGATGCATTGTCGTGGCGTATAGTATTATTATAGGACATCTTGTCATGGTGTGTGGCATTACTACAGGAGTTGTGTCATGATGCATAGTATTGTTACAGCATACGGCGTCATGGTGTATAACTTTGGTATATGATACGTTGTTAGTGTCTTTCTCATACATACTGGACACGTCACCGTGGTAAATGTCATTCTACAGATCAGTTGTCATGATGTATGGCTGTACTACAATATACGTTTTCGTGGTGTGTAGCATTACTATATTATATAGTTGTCGCCAAGTATGTGCTACAACCGAATGCATTGCCATGGTGCCTGCATTACTAAAAGATGCATTGTCAGGGTGCATGCATTAATGCAGGATACAGTATCATGATTTATTGCGTTACTATATGCTGTAAAGTCATGGTGTGTGTTTATTACTACGGGATACATTATCATGGTGCATGCTATATTGTCATGGTGCAGTTACAGCTAAAGGATGCGTTGTAGTGATGTATATATTACCAAAGGCGATGTGTATTTATTACTACAGCATAATTGTCACGGGATATTTATTACTGCAGTAAAGAGTGTCATGGTCATGGTCTATATATTACCACAGGTTATTGCAGGAAAGATAGTCATGGTCTATATATCGATAGCTTGTCATGGTCTATAAATTGCCAAAGCATTGCTACAGGATAGATTGTCATTGTCCATATAGTGATAGATTGTCATGGTGTATATATTATCATAGGATTATTACACGATAGATTGTCATGGTCAATATATTACCACAAGATACGTTGCACTAGTGTAAGGTATTGCTACAGGAAACGTCGTCATGGTGTATGAATGATTTAGAATACACTGTCCGGGCTCATGTATTGCTACAGGATGCAAAGTGACTGTATCTGGCACTTTTACAGGATATGTTGTCATGGTGTATGATATTCAGGGACTCTGTCATCTGGTGGATCTAGACGCAGATCAAACACACTACTGTACCAATAACACTACCATGGATCTAATAGCATCAGCCTCTGGGCACTCTGGTGATGGTTTGTTCGTTTGTTTGTTTTGGTTTGGGTTTTTGCATAAGATGCAAACACTGCCGTTATGCATTAAGAACTCTAACCAACACGCCTAATCAGCTACCCCCAAGCAAAATAAACTACCCCTCTCTCTTTTCCAAACGAACTATTCCAAACATACTGTTTTGATATTTCCATACTAACGCAAGACCAATTCATTTTGACCTCAATAACGTTTATGTCAATTCACAGAAAATCTTCAAGTTAAAAAAAAGAAAATTCTGTTTGGCTTTTGCATTGCGGAGGTGGGGGGAGGGGGAAGGGAAAGGAGGGATGACGGGGGGGGGGGGGGGGGGGGGGGAGTAGAGTAGGAGGGAACGTTATTAAAGAGACACAAATAACATCACCTTGCGGAAGTTGGTTGAAACACACACCCCCCCCACCCCCCCCTCCTTTTTTGTGCCCCATTAGACTTTTGTGTGGTAATGTTTTTCAGCATAACAGGGTAGTGTGTTTGTTGCTCGAGTGTGGTGTAATCCGCGTGGGACAGAGTCATGGTGTATTCATACGATGCGTACAGTGTAAACACAGTCGTGTTCACAGCGTACGCTACAGGCGCTTCGGTAGTAGTAGTTTTCAAAGTGTGAGCTGCTGAAGGCCAAACTTGACTGTGAGTTTTTTTTTCCCGTGTGGAGTGTTTCTGGCGTGTGACACCGGCCCGCCGTCAACGGTCAATACACGGAGGGTTTGTGTGCATACGACGGAGGTGACGACGGGACGGCATGCGGCGTGACTTGACGTGGGGGCGGGCGAAAAAACAAAAAAAAAGGGACATCGCGTTGTGTGAGTGTATCTGCCCCATTGACAACGGCACTACAGCGCTATCGCACCAGATCTCCGAATGTCTTTATTTGTTTTATCGTCGTCGTCATCATCATCATCATTATTACTATCATCATGATCACAGATAATCATTATCATCATCAATATGATGATGATGATGATGATGATGACGATGACGACGATGACGATGCAAACTATCTAGAAAACTGCTGTAGGTAACTTACAAAAATAATAATGACGAAAACAATACACACATAAACGTTTTAAATCACAAATTACATCGATCTTACACATCTGCACACCCAACTATAACCAACAGACTATACATATAAAAACAAAGAGACAAACATTCCAATATGTACGTCTCCAGTTACAGTATTACAACAAATAAAACCATCGCAGTAAAGTGCAGGCGAGTCAAAATACTCTAGGCGATTACAAACAAAAATGACGCCAGAGAATGATATCAGTTACAACGTAGCTAATAAGCGGGCGGGCGAACAAAGGTTAGGCAGACGGGGGGGGGGTGGGTGGGTGGGTAGGTGGGTGCGGAGGATGGAAATGTGAAAGGAGGCTAAAGGAGAGGCGGGGCACAGGTTGGGCAAGGTGAAGGGGTCAAGTGAACTGTGGTACCCCAGGCGGGTGAAAGAAAGGTGAGGGCTGATAGCAAATAGTCTGTGAGGTGAGAGCAGGAGAAGAGGGGGGAATCAGGGTCAGGACAGAAGGGTCGGAGGAGAAGGGGGCGTACAGCATGGGGCGTGTTTGCTTAGCCTGGGTTGAAATGTGGGAGAAGGCATGGAAATAGAAACAGGACGGCGGTGTGACAGGCCAGCCGTGACCATCTCCAGGGTAGTTTAACAGCATTACACTTCTCAGCGTCTTTTGATCTATCCATGAACAGTTCTTATGGCTGAAGAGAGAGGAACGAATTTCTGAACGTTGAGTCCGGCACCACACAGACAACAGGCAACCAGAGTCGCGATATAAAGTACAGTCTGAAAGAGCAGGATGCGGTGGATGGCCAGGGTCGTGCGGAACGACCTGGGCTTTCCTGAATCTCACTTCGCTGTATATGTCTACATGGAAGTGACGTCCTGTCGAAATCCTTGGCTGCGGTAGACACAACCCTGTCTAAAATCTCCTCGTCGGCTTCCTTCAAAAGGCCGAAGAAACACAGCTGATTGTTGAAGACGTGGACTGGATCACAGACTGGTTAGATATTTTGGGATGGTGTTATGACCCTGAACTGTCGAAGCATCCTCAGGAGAAAAAAGCACTGACTGGCATTCTTACAGCAGGTGTCGATGGGGGGGGGGGGGGGGGGGGGGGGGGGGGGGATCCAGTCCAGATTGTCATGAATGAGCATGCTGAGGTACTTGACAATCTGCACAATGCACACTTCCTCCCCTTGATGATGAGCGGCAAGACGTCGGTCGGTGGAAGTTGATGAGCTTCTCTGTTTATCCTTTTTTAACATTCAGAAGCAAAGAATTCATGCCGCACCTGACTGCTTTTTTTTTTTTTTAGAAATGATTTTTTTTTCAGCGTTCTGCATCATTCCCGGGTGTGTGACATGCCGTTCGCTAACTTGATGCGTGGACTGCATGCCTCCCTTGTTTCGCAGTCAAGTATTGTGAGGAGGACGGGATACAATAACCCCCCCCCCCCCCCCTCCCCACCCGTAGTGCACCAAAGTTGCTTACCAAGACATCAGAGACTGCACTTCCAACTCTGGCTTGCTGAGGCCTGTCAGTCAGGAGGCTGAAGACACTGGGAAAGGATGATGGGGCTGAGTGTCATGGACAGGAATGTTTGGATGGGTAATTGAGGCTGGACGCTGTTTGAAAGTGCCTACGAAGTCCAGAAAGAGAAGAGTAACCTGGCATATGTCCCTATACTGTCGACGTTTTGCCGGTGTGATGTAAACGCATGAGGATGGTGCCCTGCGTGTTCTGATCCTTGATTTAGCTCACCTGCTGTGGATCTTGGGGTCTCCGGTCTTCTCCTAAGGTTCTTAAGACAATCGTTTCAGCACAATTCATCGGGACTGATGTTGGCGCCGCTGATCTGTAGTCGTTGACATGCCTCCCAGTTCTCTTCTTGGCGTTGGAATGGTCATAGATGGTCCACGCAGAAGTTGATATGGCTGGAGATGACATCCTTTGACTGGTCTAGTGGGCTGACGCCTTCCAGAAGAACACCCCTGTCAGTGCATTCGAAGACACCGTTGAGATTCTACTGACTCTTTATTACTTTGACTGTCTTGACAACCGGCGTCAGCTTCTGCATGTAGAGAGGGATCAGCTGCACCATCTGGTGAATGGAACGGGCGAGTTTGGGGGAGCACTGGTACCTGGAAGAAACCCCTGATTTTCCCGCATAGCACTGATCTTGTCACTTCATGTGGTCCACCTCACATACCACTTGAAAGTGGGTAGCAACGTTTTTCAGCATGCACTTGTTGAAGTCGCTCTTAAATAAAGACAGAGGAGGAGAAGTGTCAGGGGTACCCTCACAAAGATACTACTTCACCTGGGAGCCTCAGAAAGGCAACGTCTTTTCTTTTAATGCTAAGTTGATAGATTGACGAGAAAAAGTGGTGTCATTCCTAATAGAGTGTTCCGACACGAAGGGGTATAGGACCTTCACCTGCAATCTTCACTGATATCTGATCTTTTCAACTAGGTAGCTTGAAGGAATGACAGACACTAGACTGTTACCCGGAGACAGAAAAAACCTTACCTGTAGTGGGCAAGGTGAGGGGGGGTTGGTGGCGGTGGCGGCAGTCAGGTAGGTGTGTGGCGGAATGAAGAAGGCAGGTGAAGACAGCAGCACAGTGTTGTACAGAGCACAGACAGGAGAGAAACGAACCACCCCACACCGATCTTCACTTTCCTTTCCTCTGCCCGGCGTCTCTTTAAACTAAGTTAGTTCTCGCACCACCGGTGTCCCGCCCTCCCAACTGCTCCTTCCATACTCCGCCCCCACATACCCCCCCCCCCCCCCCCCATTTTCCTCCTTTCGCCCCCATTTCCGCTCTCTCTCTCTCTCTCTCTCTCTCTCTCTCTCTCTCTCTCTCTCTGTGAGGGCGTGACTTACCACTGTTCACAGTTGTAAAGAGGCCTGAGGTGGAATAAACAGCCGGCACTGTCATGTTATACCTGGCGCGCGTCCTCAGGTAAGGGGACCGCCGACACCACCCTTGTTTGACATTCTTGATAACAGGCGGGCTGATGATTGGCTGTCTGCCCGCTGCCATGGTCACGGTCCACCAACACACATCAACAACGCCGCCCTCAGTTTCTGTCACCCTCACTGGATGTGCTCTGTCTCTGTCTCTCTGTCTCTCCCCCCCCCCCCCCCTCTCTCTCTCTCTCTGAGTGCTCTCTCCCTCTCTGTGTGTGTGTGTGTGTGTGTGTGTGTGTGTGTGTGTGTGTGTGCGAGTGCATGTGCATGTGTATGTGCGTGTATGCATGTGTGCATGTATGTGTGTGTGTGTGTGTGTGTGTGTGTGTGTGTGTGTGTGTGTGTGTGTGTGTGTGTGTGTGTGTTCTCTAATCTCTGCAATAACAATTTCTGGCCAACGCCCCTTCGTTAGGAATTCGGTAGAATGTCTCTCTCTCTCTCTCTCTCTCTCTCTCTCTCTCTCTCTCTCTCTCACACACACACACACACACTCACACACACACACACACACACACACACACACATCCGTCCCCCCCTCCCATCCCCCTTCACTCCACCCTCGTTCTCCTCCAACCTCCGTATCCGCTTAGCTCAGTGGGTAAACACCCAGGCTTGGAGTCATATGGAATGCGTTCAAATTACGCTGGTTGCAGACATAAAAAAAAAACAATCTCTGTTGACGCTGCTCATCATCTGAATATGTTGCTGATCTGGTGGGTGTATAGTACTGTGAGATGGGGCCCTTCTTCCGTTCTCCATCGATGGACTCTTCCTTCCCGTTGGTCATAATTTATCACCTACGGCGGGAATGAATGTGAAACCTGCTTATAGAAAACTAAGTGTACTCTCTCTCTCTCTCTCTCTCTCTCTCTCTCTGTGCGTGTGCGCGCACGCGCGCGTGCGTGTGTAAGTGCGCGCGTGTATGTGTATGTGTGTGTGTGCGTGGGCGCGCGCGGGTGCGTCTACACGGGCGTGTGTGTGTGTGTGTGTGTGTGTGTGATGTGATGTGACGTGACAGATGAAGTTACTGCCTGCAGTCCTTTCAGTCAGCCAGTCTCTATGGACTCAAGCCGTGAGCATTGTTGAGTCAAGTGGTAACCATGTTCTGTGAGGTCACGCCACAACCTGCTGCGACACGTACCTTACCTAGCAACAGTGGACACAATACAGCCTGTTTAATGCCCTTAGCTGAGAGAGAGAGAGAGAGAGAGAGAGAGAGAGGGGGGGGGGGGTACGGGGATGGGCGTGGGGGTGACGGGGTGAAACAAGGACACATTGTGTGTGATGGACTGACAATGTGGGTTGTGTTTGTTCCCCTCGTAGTCCTCGCCCTCAAAGAACGGACGTCACAGAATAGCCGGAAATACAGCCTTGGTAACTAATTTGTCGAAAATACAGCCCTACGTCACAGTCAGCCTTCAAAATTATCCTGACATCGCAGTACAGCTGACAACAGAGCCTTACGTCACTAAACAGCCAAGACAGCCCTACGTCACTGTACAGCCGATAACAGAGACCTGCGTCACTGAACAGCCGACAATACAACCTTACGTCACTGAACAGCCGACAACAGAGTCTTACGTCACGAACAGCCGATGATACAACTCTACGTCATTGAACAGCTCAAAAAAAGCCCTACGTCACTGAATAGCCGACAACAGATCCCTACGTCACTAAACAGCCAACAAATAAAGAACGACAACGGCGCTGCGATACAGCCTTATGTCACTGAACAGCAGACAAAACTGAATTACAACGCTACAATGCAGACCTATGTCATAAAACAACAAACAGTAGAGATTTATTGCAACACCACAGTGCAGGCCTACGCTACTGAATGGCAGAAGATACAGCCCTAAGACAAAAGTACAATACAGCCCTGCAGGCAACTCAAAGCAGAGCTGTCCAACAACGCTTCAATACAGCCCTAGAACACCATTACAACAGAGCCTTGCAACAACACAAGAATACAGCCAGACAATAGTATGACATACCGGACAACAACTCTACTATACATCCAGACACAATTACACTACAACACACCTAGGCAACAACACTATGATGCAGCCGCACAACGAGACAAAATGGCCAGACAACAAGCCTACAATACAGCCAGACAACAATACAACCAGACAATAGCCCAACAACACAGCCAGACAACAACACTACAATACAGCAGACAACACCACTACAATACAACCAGACAACACCACCACAATAGAGCCAGACAACAACACTACAACTAGACATCAATGTACAAGACAGCCAGTCAACACCACTACAATACACATAGACAACACCACTGCAATACAACTAGACATCAATGTACAAGACAGCCAGTCAACACTATAATACAACCCTACAATAACATTACAAAACAGCGTGACAACAACACTGTAGTATAGCTAGACAATAACACTATAGTACAGCCAAACAACAACACTATAGTACAGTACAGCCAAACAACAACACTACTATACACATTGTACAGTACAGCCAGACAACGACATTGTAACACAGCCCTACAGTGACAGCTGAGACAACATTACAATACAGCAGACAACAAGTATTAATGCGTACATCTACCCTACAAAGGGAATCTACCCTACAAAGGGAAGGGAGTTTTTGTATGCATGACCGTTTTTTTTTTTATCCCGCCATTAAGGCAGCCCTGCTCCATCTTCGGGGAAGGTACATGCTATGTGTAACGTGTCATCCATACCAACGGCCAAGCTGGCCTTCTCTTCCGAAAGTTGGTGATGGGATTTTACGTGTGCAAGATGTTATGCGTGCGTTCACACACGGAACCTCGGTTTATAGTCTCATTCGAAGGACTGTATGGGAAATGGAGTTAGAACTAATGTAAACCCCGAGGGAAAAATGCCCCTGTACCGAAACTGCCCGACGGAGATTCGAACCCGCAACCCTTGGATTACGAGTCCGGCGCTCTACAAACTGAGCTATTCCGGTTCCCGACAACACTACAATTCGGCCAAACAACAACACGACAGTACAGCCAGAAAATAACATTACAATACAGCTAGACAACAACATTACAATACAGCTAGATAACAATATTACAATACAGCTAGACAACACTAGAATAAGACCAGACAACAACACGACAGTACAGCTAACAACATATTACAACACAGCTAGACACCACTACAATAAGGCCAAACAACAGCACCAAGATGCAACGAGACACAAAAACACCACAATACAGCCAAACAACAGACTACAGTGCAGCTCAACTACCACACGAGAACCAAAAGACTTTTCACGACACCATCTCCTAATAACAGAGAATGACAACGACAATGATGGTTTTTAAAAAAAGATAGGTCATACTTTGTCTGAAGAGGGTCTTATTCATAAAGTAGAATTGACAATGTCAGAATCAACAGAATCCTACAATACCCGCTATTGCTATGAATTCGAAAACTCGTTCTGTTGCAAACTCCTAATGAGAGCTATTCTGATTGGTTGAAATAATGTACACAAGTAAGCTGCAAAGTTTCTGATCATAATTCCAGTTGTGTTAATAACGGTAGGCTTGGTGCTGGAAAGAAATCAGATGGTTTGCCATAAAATGATTTCAGTTCTGAAGTCATTGTGTGCCATACAGCTAAAAACGAAAAGCATTTCATCCTACAATTGCTGCAGAATGGCCACAATATGACACGCAGTAGCTGCATTCCTACTCTACTGGTGCCTCTGAATATGAACGGTTAATATCAAACACACGTAAACTCGGTTATAGCAGCCCAGACAGAACTACACGCACAGTCAATGAAACCTATGTTTCAACCGAGTGATTGATTTATAACAATCTGTACGATGGGATTTCTGTGGCTCGTCTGACTAGGCTATGGGGCTCCCCTTCCTGCCACCTGCAATCTATAATGCGCCGTTTGAAACAAGCCAAAATGCTTTTTAGACACCCCACGCCCTCATGTCTTCATATACAATGAAAAGCACCAAGATACCATTACGTGCATTCCTTGCCTATGCTTGTTTATCTCTTTGATCAAGTTTCTATAATGTGTGTACGCCTGAGCAGGCACTTTGTTGTCATTTGTTTGAATTTTTTTCTTTCTCTAACAGGATCCTACGTTTCGTGTTACTGTTGTAGTACTGTGGATATCAAGCACACTCTTTGTGCATGAAATCGTTTTGGGTCTTTTGATCAACATGAAAAACAGTTTTTGTTCTAAGTTGAATTATTCTAAAAGTTTTTGGGTGGATAATTTTCGGACTTACTTATTAATTAAAAAGAATTCTCAGAACATTCATTTTTTTCTAACTATGTATATGTATATCATCACAGGAAAGTCTAAAGCTGAATTAAAAAAAAATTATTTTATTTATTTATTTTTTCAGAAAATAATCCCAAAGTTTCCATGCATTGACATTTATACGACCATGTACTATGAGCCATGTTTACAACAACACACACACACACACACACACACAGAGAGAGAGAGAGAGAAGAGGAGAGAGAGAAGAGAGAGAGAGAGAGAGAGAGAGAAGGAGAGAGAGAGAGGAGGGAGGGAGAGAGAGAGAAGAGAGAGAGAGAGAGAGGAGGAGGACCATGGAGAGAGGGAGAGACGAGACAGGAGACAGACAGACGCCAGAGTTGGAGGACCCCCCCCCCAAAGAGGACAGGCAGAAGAAGGGAGGGGGCCCCCGCCGATCAGACAGAGGAGAGACGAGAGAGGACAGAGAGACAGACAGATGGAGAGAAGAGGGAGAGAGGGAGAGAAGAAGAAGAGAAGACAAGAAGACAGAGCACCCCCCCGAGAGAGAGAAGAAGAGAGAAGAGAGAGAAGAGAAGAGAGAAGCAGAAGAAGAGAAGAAGAGAGAGAGAGAGAGAGAGAGAGGAGAGAGAGAGAGAGAGAGACGAGAAAGAGAAGAGAGAGAAGAGAGAATCCCCGACGAACCAGAGATCCGTGGGACAAGTCAGTGGACTGAAGCTGACTGACTAAGAATAAAGAATCGATATTCCTCTGTAAGATTGTTCGACGCCCGCACAGCTCTGACCTCAGCACCCTGTTTCCATGGCTGAAAAGAAAAGAAAACTTGTATCTCTCTCTCTCTCTCTCTCTCTGTGTGTGTGTGTGTGTGTGTGTGTGTGTGTGTGTGTGTGTGTGTGTGTGTGTGTTCTAAAGAAAATCGTCTTCCGATTTTGGTTTACAATCAAACATGTTGAAATTGATTTTGACGGTGTGACAGCTCTCATATGCCTCACTCCTCCTTTTTCCCTTCCCTGCAGCAGGAAGGTATATAAACAGCATAGGTTAACCCCCCCCCCCCATTCTCTCTCATTTACACCCCTCCCCCCCCCCCACACACACACACACACACGCACGACACGCACACACACACACACACACTCACTCACGCTCGCACACACAAAGGCACGCACAAACGTACACAAACACGTTTGCATACATACATTCACAGCTCTTGTCCTACCCACGCCATTCCGCCGCTGGTTTCCAACATTCTTTTGTCCTGAAGGATCAATATACCAGCACTACACAACAGTGCTGTATATTTGGTGGCCACATTCATCCAGTTCCTGTCGCAAACGTACGCCGTATTTCCTCTGTTCTTTTGATGACCGAACCCCACCACCCCCACCCTCTCCCTCTGCCTCCTATAATCGAAATCAACACGGTTCGAAGACATTCTCATTTTCAGCGGCGACACTGTGGAATTCCCTATCTTGCCAACTAAATGTCTCTTCCCTCATAGCATGTCAGCCAATGAAAATTTTCAAGTCAATCCATGAAAGTTATCGGTTTAAACGTCAGTAACTGTTGCAGAATACCATCCGAAATCTTGCTAAATTGCCGCCTGTCACTTGCGCACTTTCGATCGTCTGCTAACTGTTCACCTGTATTATGGACGATGTACTGATTTTTTAACACTAATTTGGCATGATATACACATCCAATACAAATAATTTACGCGTACCTCTTCCCAGAATTTGATTGTACGAAACCGAATTCCGTATTTCTTTAAAATTGCCAACGATATTAAAAAAAAGGTGGTGTTGATACAAACTTTGATTGACCTTTGACCCTTAAAGGGGCTGCGTTCGATTGATCCAGCCAAATGACTCGGAGCAATGGGTTGCTGCTGTTTTTTGTAAGGAAATCCTTGTCCGGCTTTGCGGCTGTGCTCATTTGTGCCATGTTGAATGACGACGCCTACCTGTGATATATAAAGTCTCGTTCTGTGATTGCGTTATTCAGCGATCTGAATGCTCACTTCAGTGGTGATTATACTCCGTTCCCGCGAGCTGCTCGTTACTTGCTGTAAGGCATGTGCTGAGGTGGTGGTACTTGATTTGTCATTCTTGCGTGACCTGCTTTTCTATGACCTTGTAAAAGAAAGAGAGGAAGACGTTGACGTAGTGCGTATACACACACGTATGCGACTCTGCATATTTAACGTTGCTCTTCCGCTGACAAGGCTTGGCAACGCACTGTCGGTAGGCTGTCTGAATACGCTGCACAAAAGCTACTTACTTCCCAGTCCTATCCACGCCTCTCGTCGTCGCTCGCACACCATAGCTAGCAAAACGGCTTCGCTATGTAGTGGATACTGTCTAGCCTTCATAATACTTTCTAGATAGAACTCGTTCCTTTTTTTCTCTCTCTAGCCAGAGTAACATCCAGTGCGCAGCTGCTTCTTTGTCACGTGAATTGGCAGGTTAAATTGTCAAAGGTCAAAGGGAAGTGACCGACTGTGGTCCTCAGTCAAAACAATCGTCACTTCTTCTTCTTTGCTGGGTATTCAAGCACCTGACTGAAAAAAAAACACACACACACACAAAACGAAAAACTGTTGGCTATAAACCTAAATCTTCCCGATGAAGATAGATATTCTGTTGTCGGTTTTCTGTGCAGGCTGGAGAAATGGGGTGGAGACTGGAGGGTCGATCATAGTATTGTACTCCCGCCATGTTTTGCATGTCATGAGTAATAGTTGTACGCAGTTGCAGACTTCCATTTACTTTTATCACTTTCGTTTCGGATGTCGTAGCGCAGGCACTTGTAGTCTATAATTGGTAAATTAGCACACTGTTGCCAGTAACTCGTTAGCTTTCGGTCAGGTTTCGGATTCGTGAATTATAATAATTGCCGTGTTATGAAACACACACACACACACACACACACACACACACAGGCACGCGTTCGCGTGCGCGCGCACACACACACACACACGTGGAGGCACGTACACACACACGCACACACACACACACACACACACACACACACACACACACACACGTGGAGGCACACACACACACACACACACACACACACATACACACACTGATTTTCTTTTGACAGGACAGTCAAAACACCCCTTCAAACGCACTTGCTAAAACAACGTTAAAGCAATGTTATCAATGTAAGATTTGAATATGGTATTTAAAGACTGGTTTACCTCTCTTGTAAGACACAAATAGGCTAGACGAATTCTTTTCTTTCTTGAGGCATTCACTTTTCCCGCCTCTAGGAGAGGTTAAATTCAATAAAAATGGAAGCAAATGAAAGAGCCAGCCAAACAGTTTTGCTGGCTCTATTTGTCTGTTTTTCTCCCCCTCTATTAAGAGTCTGTCAGCTCCGTGAAAAGTACCTACGCGCTTGTTTACGCACATGAAAACCTACACAGTCCCACTTTTGACGAGCATGTATAACCACAGTTGCCAATTGTATTGGGCGTGTGTCCCACTTGAAGCCGTGTTGAGTGTGGCGGGGAAAGAAGAGGAATGCTAATGGGTTGCCGGAGCGGTTTTTGCGTGGCAGCAGCGCATTTCATTTCTGAATAACCATTGTAGGCGACCCGAGAAAAGGCCAGTTTTGTGCACGTGGCGACAGCAGCAACCGCTTGTGAATAACTATTGTGACCGATCCGCAGAGATCAAAGTGTTTGTGCATGGTGACACCTCCACTCCCTGTCCTCTTAAGAGGGGTATGGAACAGCAAAGGCGAACAGGTGTGCACTGACGTCATGATGAAGAAACCTACTCCTTGAGTGCTGACTGTGGTATGCTGGTCCTTCTAACTGTACGGGAAGTTTACACAGATGTCAATCACAGTGGTCGAACCCACCCAGGGCCACCCTCAAGACTACCACAGACATGCTGAGTGACAGTCACTGCCAGTCTTTGAAGTACCCTAATGCTCCTCCACTCGTTGTGGGCATCTTCAACAAGTGCAGGCTGAACAAGGGGCTCCCACTTTCAAGCAGTATGTGATGTGCACCGCATACCAGACTTGTGCTATGGCAACATCAGGAGTGCCTTCCAATCACATGCGTTCTCAAACTTACTCCATGCAGCAAATGGTACAGCTACACATCTATACAAGCAGGAGCTGAGGCAGCTGAAGTCAGTCATTAAGGTATGGAACCAGGAGTCAGAAGGTAGTCTAAATGCCTGCTTACATTATTCATATTGGCATGCATCCTGGATGACAACAGCCCACTACACAAAGGCAACTAAAGTCATCTCGGGCATATCAACTTCTACTTAGACCCGGTCCTACCACAAGACAGATCAAGCTCTACCCCAGCAAGAAGCCCTGGGGCACCACAGAGCGGAAATAACTGCTGATAGAGAGTCAATCAGTGGTAGAGCAGAATGAAACAGCAAAGAAAAAGCAGACCAAAAGAAAATTGACAAGAAGATAGAGGCAGAGAAGAAGTACTCTACTTTAAAGATGAAGAAAACTTTCAGCGGGGCAACTCCAGACAGTTCTATCAATCTCTAACATCACTGGGCACAAGCCTAGGAAAGAGGCTTTCCAAATTTACAATGAGAAGAAGCTGGCAGATGACCTGAACATGTTTTACACGACGATTCGACCAGCATGAATTCAGCTTCGAGCTGCAGCAGCAGGCCATTGGCAAAGTACACCAGCTTTCTGGACAGCTGGTTATCACCTGTGAGGAGGAAGTTCGTAACCTCTTCATGAAACCGAACGACAGAAGTGTTCCTGGTCCTGAGGCATCAGCAGCAAGACTCAGAAGACCTACAGTGACTCCTTTCCCTATGGATTCAAGAAGCGTTTACATCAGTCACTTCAAGACAGCCATGTCCCACGACGACTTTGGATATAATGCATGGTCATTCAAGAAGAGATATACGAGCCAGCTCAGCGACTACACAAGAGTGGTGCTGACATCAATCCTGATGAATTTTGCCAAGAGGATTGTCCTCAAGTACATCAGAAAATTCACCAAGATCCTTTGCAGCTTACCTACACAAGGACAGGAATATGCAGGAGGTCATTTTGACACTTTTATCACGGATACCAGCACCTCGACAGGTCTAAGACATATGAAAGGAGTGTGGACTTTAAGAGCACCTTTAACTCCCATGCAGCCTGATTGTGCGACTAAATTAAACACACACACACACACACACACACACACACACACACACACACACACACACACACACACACACACACACACACACACACACACACACACACACACACACACACACACACACACACACATACACATGCATGCGTGCAAACACACATGCATGCACAATGCACGCATGCACGTCTCTCTCTCTCTCTCTCTCTCTCTCTCTCTCTCTCACACACACACACACACACACACACACACCACACACAACACTGGAAGCAAATAAAAGAGCCAGCCGAACAGTTTTGTTGATTTAGTTGTCCATTTCTCTCTTCCACTGTGTGTGTTTCGATCCTATGTGAATATACGTACGCACTTTTCTACGCACATGTAAACATACACAATCCCTCTTTTGGCAAGTACATGTACACCCCTGTTACTAATTGTATGGGGGGTGTGTGTCCCACTCAAAGCAGTGCTGAGTGTGGTGGAAAAAGAAAAGGAATGCTAATGGGTTGTCGGAAAGGGTTTTGCCTGGCAACAGCACATTTCATTTCTGTCCGCGACCCGGGGAAATGCCAGCTTTTTGCATATGGCGACAACACAAACCACTCGTGAATAATCATCATAGCTGATCCGCGGAAAGCAAGAGTGTTTGTGCATGGTGACTCCTCCTCCCACTCTCGTCTAAAGGGGGGGTGTGTGAACGAGTAAAGTAGGCATGTGTGGGGTGGAAGACTACAGGTAGACGGAGTGGAGTGGAGTGGAACCCTGCAGGCAGGTAGACAGGGTGGTGTGGAAGAGGGCAAGTGGAAAGGGGTGGTGTGGAAGACTGCAGAGGGACAGGGTGGTGTGAGACAGGGTGGTGTGGCACATGGACAGGGGTGGTGTGGAAAGTTACGGTGGGACAGGGTGTGTGTAAAAGGTTATAGGTGGTCAGGGTAGTATGGAAGACCAAGGTGGATAGGGTGGAGTGGTATCTTACAGGTAGGCAAGGAGGTGGGATTAGAGCATTCTTTACCTGTGATGTTACAACTTCGTGTATCTGTGATACCACAACTTCCTGCACCCATGATATTATAGCTATCTTTCTGACGTCACAAATTCCTGTGCCTGTAATGTTACAAGCTCCTGTGCCTGTGATATTACAGCCTCCTCTACCTTTTATATTACAAGTTGCTGTACCTGCGCATGTAATATCACAACTTCCCGTGAGTGTGATATTGCAACGTCCTGAACCTATATCAACACTTCGTGTACCCGTGATATAACAACTTTCTCCACCTGGAATTGTTACTTCGTGTGCTTGTGATGTTACAGCTAACTGCGTCTGATCGTACACTTTGCCAGCTCAGGGATGTCATAATCCGAAGTAATGTAACGATTTTGACCGTTGTTTCACTCTGTACAGGTCGGTTAGTTGATTGTTCGAACTGGGTCAGAATGTCAACAGAAAAGTAAAGAAACAGAGAGAGAGAGAGAGAGAGAGGGGGGGGGGGGGTCGTAACAGACAGAAACAGAAATACAGCCAAAAGAACGATACACCAATGCGAAACAGACACATTCATATTTTGATTAAAAACATTAGTTTATTTTGCAATATTTTCATTCTCTACAATTTCCCACACACACATACACGCACATACTGTTGTAAAAAAAAATGTAAGAATTGAAACTTGTCAGGTAACCAGCGACAGAATGTCCTGGAAACTTTCCGACAATCTAAACACTGGCCGTTGTACAAAAAGACCTGGGCATATCTTCATTCTGCTGATATACTGTGCATCCTCCACACATCTTCAATTCATCACCCTCCACCACTTTTACAGCATCATGTTTTAATAACACGCTATTCTCAAAACACGCCACATACCACACTCTCCATTCCTTACCATGCGCATACCAGGCGTAATGCTGGTTGAGCTGAAACCATCCGTACAATGGAGAACAATGCGTTTATTGACAGCAGATCATTTAATCACATCAGAGTTTCACACCCTAAATGCAAAAAGTCATTACTTTACGCTGATTTCCCACGTAGTCAAACAGGAAATCACTTGTCTTCATACTGATATTTACTGGCGCACTGTAACGTCTTCGTACTGGATTTTCACACTCTCACGGAGAAAAAAATAATGTCGAAACACTGGATTTTTTTTACATGCTTACTGGCAGGAATTAAATGTCAGCAATCACACTGGATTGTACACCCTTACCGGCAGGAATTCGTTACTTGATGCTGATTTTCATTCTCTTGCCGACAGAAATCGAATCATTCCAACAGGATTCTCATACAAATCTCTCTCTCTCTCTCTCTCTCTCTCTCTCTCTCTCTCTCTCTCTCTCTCACACACACACACACACACACACACACACACACACACACACACACACACCTGTCTTTCCTACCAACCCACATTCTCTTCCAGTTTCGGTCTTATTGTTGCTCAACCAACTACACAGGACATCCTCAGAGAGAGAGAGAGAGAGAGAGAGAGAGAGAGAGAGAGAGAGAGAGAGAGAGAGAGTGTGTGTGTGTGTGTGTGTGTGTGTGTGTGTGTGTGTGTGTGTGTGTGTGTGTGTGTACGTTTAGTGGCGCTTCTACACTTCACAAATACGTTTTCGCTTCAATAGGATTTCTACACATGCAGGCAAGACGAAGCAACTGTCAGCTTAAGGTCAGTGCAGCTTGTTGCAAAACCTATACAGTTTGGGTTTAGATGGAACGGTGAGAACAACACTATACCAAAACAACAGGGTTATACTTTAACCATGTAGGTCCCATAGTTGGTTTGCGTCCGATCTACCCAAGGTTAGCTTGCGTCAGATTTTTCCATGGCTGGTTTTCAACAGATCTACCTTAGTATAGCAGGTTTGTATCAGATTTGTCCAAGGATGCTTTCTGTCAAATTCACCGATAACAATTAGAATGCCTTCAGGGTCACGTTACCTCTGGATTAGAGAATTGCGTTTTGCAGGCACATAGCTGTAGCCCTAGGAACCCAAAGCCCTTATGGATTGTAAGCAGACATCACTTGAAACCTATGGTCTATAATTATGTAGTATTGATACCTCAGGGAGGTATTGTCTATATGAATCGTCAACTGATATCCCTAGGACGCCGTTGTCCATATGGATCAGCAACAGCCAGCCTAGAAAACGGTTGAATGTATGGGTTATCAGCAGACAGACCTTTCACGCTGTTGTCAGCATGGATTATCAACCGTTTCCTACTTCCTTGATGGATTATCAATAAAAAGCTCTAGAAACCCTGCGCACAGCCATAGGAGTCCACTGTCTGATTGTGTTATACGGGGGAAAACAGCAAGTTAATCTGACGCCACTGACAGCGAGCTACAAATCTGCCACAGCCACCACTGGCATAGGCAAAGTAGTCATTGCTCCCACTGACAGTGATAGACAAAGCTGTCATTGACGCTACCCCTGAGAGTGGCAGACAAAACTGTCTCTGATATAACTTGCAGTGGCAGAAAAAAAAAAAAACTGTCATCGACGGTGGATTGGTGACACTCACTGCCATCGATAATGAATTGGTGACAGTGACAGCGAAACCTGTCGTTGACAATGTATTGACAACGGTGTCAAAACTATCATTGATAACAAATCGATGACAGTGGCACAGCTGTCATTGACAATGAATTGATGACAGTGACAGACAAAGCTATATGACTGATTTATTGAATTATCACAGACGGACAAAGATGTCATTGACGATGGATTGATATCGACAAGTAAGGTTCATATCTTATCCGTCATTGTATCGTCTAACTCGCAGGTAAGTTTCACATTATATCTTTAATACCATTGTCTACCTGACAGGTACGATCACATTCTACCTATAATAGTATCATCTAACCCACAGGCAGAGATCACATTACATTTTTAACAGTATCATCTAACTCACAGGTAAGGATCATACCACATTTGTTATAATAGTGTCATCTAACTTAAACGTAGAGATTTCATTACATTTTGAACTTGTATTGTCTCACTTGAAAAGACTGCTTCATACTTGCAACAGGAGCATCTAACTCAGACACAAAGATCACATTATATCTGTGATAGTACTTCGAATTCAGAGGTAGATATGACGTAATATTGTATGACTTTTATTTAACTTTCATCACATTGTAACTGTAACAGAATATTCTGACTCACAAGTGAAGATCACACAGTCATTTTACTTCGAATGCATTGTAACTCGCGTGCAATAGGATCATTTAACTCATAAGGTGTTAAAGTCTACTAGTCTAATGGCTGCACCGATGGTGAACTGTTAAGGGTCACGTGTCTGTAGCACGGCTTAATGAAAGACACAACCCACCTGTCTGCTTCCGCCCCTTAACTTTCTCCGACCAGAATCATGGACAGAGAGGGTTTTCAAGCCGTAAAAGATCACATGATATTTATCACAGTATTGTCTAATATAGGACAACATGCTGTTTATAATAATATGATTTAATTCAGAGATACTAATTGCCGTGTGTCTGTAAGAATATCGCTTGAGGCGGAGGTAGGGTTGGCGTCATACGTGAAATAGGATCCTATAAGTCAAGAGGTAGTAATGCCATTCCATTCTTATTAACGTCATCTAATGTAGAAGTAGGGATAACCTATTGGCCATGGTATTATGTAACCAAGAGACAGGAGAGACATATTCGTAAAAAAACAGATGCATAGCAATTGCTTTCGTGGATAAACTTGCAATCTTCCATTGTGCCTACAGAATGTTTAGATAAATGCCGCGAAAAATCCATACGCTTTGCTACATTGCACGTGCCTAGCAAATGTAGGAGATCTTTGCGAGACATTGTGTAACTAACTGGAAATTGTCTTCTACTCGGTTCAGATTTAAACTGAAAAGCCGCTTTCAACATGGATAAGCATGGAAAGAATCTGACAACTGATCGCAGATTTGCTTGATAATGGGTAAGGCTGAAACAGATGGCAGATTTCTTTGGAGTTGTGAGTCCAGTAAGTTCCGATTTCGTACGGTTTGTGATTCTGCGTTTGGTGTACAAAAGTGGCCGACCAAGGAAGCTGTCCAAAAAAAAAAAAAAAAAAAAAAAAAAAAGAAAAAGAAAAAAAAGAAAAGTTTTAGAGAAATAGCTTGTCTTCTTAACATGTTATACAAGATCGTTTGTTCGCTACTGTAGCGTTCGCGTACAACTTACACTGCTCTAGCAAGGAGCTCACTACAACACATAAAAAGGGTGGTAATGCAGGAAGCTGAAAGGAAACGAGACTTGCATGTGTTTGCAGAAGATCTGGTGGACTGTAACCGAAAGAGTTTTAAATGGCTACTTTAGTGATTGATGTCAGTGGTTGGGGGGCGCTTACAAATAATCGTTCAAGATGAAAAGCCTACAACTCTGACAGCTTGAATGCGCGCAGACAAAGGTAAGTGGACAAAAAAAAAAAATCTGGGGCCGCATCACTTGGCTTGCAGACAAGCTAAGGTGTAGTAAGTAATGACGTAGAACTATATCACCTGTTTTGGTAGTAGTACGTCATTAGGCAGGTGTCAGTAACGATCTAGAGCTGCATCCCCAGCTCAGATTTCAAATAGTTTGCATGATAGTTGGAAAGATAAAAACAAACAAAAACAAAGAAAAAAAAAAAAAAAAAAAAAAAAAAGCAAACAAAACAAAACGAAAAAAAAAAAAAAGAACAGAGCCACATTAACTGAACATCACTGACCGGGCACTGCCCGGTATTTTCTTGAAGAAAACTACAGGTATCAAGACGACAGTGCATTAAAACATAGAGCATCGGTCATTGCAGACAAAGATATCAACAAGAACAGCATCACTTGGCCTTCACCCTTCCAGGATGAACGGCACTGAAAATTTGCGTGAAGAATCCAGTGATCTTTTAAGCGTAGCGATTCAAATCGACAGCACCGAATGTGAACTGTTTGACACCATTCAATGCATATCAAGGTAGAGCTTCACTTCAGAACTAAGCCAAAAACGTGCGGATAGCTCAAAAGACGAATCCTTGTGTGTGGTCACGTCTCGAACCTCTAAACTAAATCTTCGTGTATTTTTTTCACACCAAAGTATGGTTTTCGTTTTCTTTTTCGTGTTTATTCACTTGCCGGTTCATGAAAAACACGCAAACATTTCCATTCATATGTCGCATTTTTTGTAATGGCCAGTATGAGGAACTGGTGATAGAAAACATTCTTTGATCTGGTATAGATTTGTCGGCTTGATTGCGTTTATTTTCCTCCCCTCACCTTTTTAATTATTTTAAATTGTCATCGGGCCTGTTCATGTATATTTTTTGGTAAAAGAAACTGAGGTGGGGAAAATGCTGCTGTCCTAGCTGAGAGTAATTGAATGATCTAAGTGATGTAACCTATACCGAAAAAAGCCCAACATCTAGACCTACACAAACAAACAATGCATTACCGTAACACACAGTACAACACAACAAAATGCGGTACAGTACAACCTGTTACAGTTCAGTGCAATGTGATTGAATACAGTCCAAAACAATACTGACATGTAACCTTCACTGAAATGCAATGTGACATATACACTGCCGTTCAACATAGTGCGAAGCGGTGCAATGCAGCACAGTCCAGCGCGACGAATGCAGTACGGAAATGTACAGTGCAATAAGACATGGTAATATAGGAGTTGAAAAAAGAAACAGGGTGCCAAGAGAATCCAGTAGGTAGACCGACAAAGTCAACAAGGGTGATGGACCACGTGGGAAAACATACCCCCCAAAAGCGTGATCTGGAATGAAATATGGCATATGGCTTCTCTTCTGATCAGCTTCATCCTCAGATCTGTATGTGATATCCTGCCATCGAATTTAAACATCGCCAGGTAAGGAAGCACACGCGTCCGCTCTGTCAGATCAAACAAGCAGTGGGGCATGTCCTGAGTTCATGCAAAGCTGCGCTAACCCTGCGAAAGTACACACGGAAACACATCAGGTGAGATCGAACATGCGGCTAGCGCTGCCAGAAGAAGCTGCCCATCAGAATCTCCAGCAATGATGTTCTTCTACATGGCAAGAGGCCACAAATCATGGCCTGGAACAGCTAGGGTATCAATAACGCGCATGCGGGGTTACCTGGAGGGAATGAATGATGGGACTGCACAGCAGACCTCCCCGAAACTGGGAAAAAGCATCAAAAGATCGTCAGGAAGAATGGCACATTTCCGGACATTGTATTCCCTTAAGTCCACAGCGAATGAGTCTTTCTGAACTCATTATGCCATCTAAAAGCAGAATGGAGGAAGCTCACAAACAGCCAACCTAGCCAGTAGCTTGAGAGAATTGGACTTCTAAGCAAACGTTCTTGCCATAGAGGTTAGAGCAAGGGGGTTATATAGGCTCATCAGCCTATGATTTATTGAAACACTTCTCGATTTCCGGCAAGAAGAGGACCAAAGCTCTACCAAAACCTAAAAACAATGGCAGAAGCGGAAAAAAAAAGTGGATCTGGTCAAAGGAGGAACAAAAATGAATTTCGTGAGGTCTGAATTTCCTAAATGAGAACAAGTGCCGATAGCTATGTGAGTAAGACATTCGTCAACAAGATATTACCTTGAGATGTTCATCTGTCCAGGAGGTATAGGTTCCAATCTCGATAGCGCCAAAAAATTTCGGGATAGCAGAAAAGCGTCTATGTCCCAAAAGAGTATGAGCCATTTAGGGTTGAAACACTTGTTTATATATGGCTGGTTTCTTCTGTGAGGACCTTCTACTGTCATCACCCCCCCTTTCCCTTGAGTGTCTTCCATTAACATAACACAAATCAATGGAATGTGGTACGGCACAGTGCAGCACAATGCAATATCATACAGTATACTTTTGCAGTGGTGTGCTATACAATACAGTATACTGCAGTAAATTACAACGGAATGTGACAGAGTACAGCATGGTACAATACAATACAGTAAAGTACAGTACAGTGTGGTGCAATAATAGTAAAACACATTTCGGCATAGTGGAGTGCAGTACAGTACAATGCGGGTAGGATTCACATAGTTCGTGCATACAATACAACATGGGAATAACAAATATATGAATCACAAAGATATGAAATATTTGATGGAATGCTCAATAAAACATCACAATATGCAGGCACTACTCAAATGAGTTGGGGAAAGTCTTTATGCTGTTAGTTGTCATTGATTCATTTCTTATGCTAAGAATGCAAACACACGTCTCTAGGCACAGAACATAATATATTGTTTTGATCGGAGAAAATGTCTTCATGCGCGCACACTTGTCTTTCAATGGCAAAGTGCGTCACTAATAATGGCAGTGACATCGACTGAGGCTCGGATGCTGTCACCAACGACAGCAGTAGAATCGACCAAGGTCTACAAGACGTCATCTGCGATGGCAATGATATCGACCGAAGTTTGCGTGACGTCAGCAGAGATGGCAGTGACATTGATCAAAGTTTGCACGACGTCAAGTGTGATGGCAGTGACATCAACCAAGGACTTGATGACGTCAACAGAGATGGCACTGACATCAATCAAGGTTTAAATGACGTCACCATTGATGGTAGTGACATCAACCAAGAGTAAGGTGACATCAACGTGTGATGGCAGTGACACTAACCAAGGTTCAGATGGCGTCACCAATGACAGCAGCAGGACCTCTGAAGTATATTGTCTGAATAGGTCTGGGGCCACTGTGTTTGTTTGCATGGTGGATACAATTGCTGCGTTGATGTGTGAGATGCTAGTTCGTTTGTGCGGATTACTTAACCTATTAATGTGTATCTGCTAATCTAGGTTGCTAAAACTGTGGATAAGTGGGGTGCTGTTACTTCAGATTTGTGAGATGTTACCATTTTTGACATGAGGTATGCAATCACCCAAGATGTGTGGGTGCTAGTGCTTAAGATATGAGGGATGCTACCACTTACGATATATCTGATGCTTTTACTTTATGTGTGTGGGATACTATCATTTCAAATGTGTGGGATGCTTTGGATGCTATCGCTGTGGATGTGTGGAATGGTGTAACTTAAGATGTGCAAGATGCTATTGCTTCTGATGTGTTTCATGTTGTCACTTGAAATGTAGTGTATGTTATCACTCTGGGTGAATGGGATGCTTTTGCTTAGGATGTAAGATGCTATGGTTCTGAATTTGTGGGGTGCTGTCAGTTTGGTGTGTACGATGTGTCGCCACTTTGGATGCTTGAGATGCTGTACCTGAATGCTTGTGATGCTGTCACTTTGGATATGTCTAATGCTTTTACATGGACGCGTGGGTTGTTATAACTTTGGATGTGGGGGATGCTGTCACTTTAGGTTCACAAGATGTCATAACTGTGGATGTACTGTGGATAATGAGAATGCTGTAAAGCTAGATCGGCACACCTTGATAGTTCCGCCAGACTGAAACAGGGCATCATGCTGCATTCGATTCTCTCTTCAACATTCCCGTCCCAACTCAGATCTCCAACGCGGAAAGGATAGCTTGCAGGGGAGAGCAAAGCACCTTCAGTTGTCCACTAGATGGGGTTAGTTCCTCCAAAAACAAAACCAACAAGTAACTGTCGCTCTCTAGTCTTACATCTCTAAGACAGTCTTATGGCTATGGGGACACCTCATAGCCGGCTCCATGTCACAGATCTTCAGTTGTTGTTAACAAAACGAGCAGCCAGCCCCTAGAGACTGACGCACTCGCTGTCTGTAACTCTGTCGGACGTGTAACCAGACAGAGTTTGCATGCTATGTCCTTCTCTTCTGATTCTCACTTTATCAACAATTCGACAGGGAAAAAACTGGCATGACCTGTGTGTGTCTATTGAATCTCACTGTGTAGTGAGAAAAGTCTGTAGGTCCTGATTCTCACTGCATGAAGGACTTAGCTGGAGAATTGGTGAGATATGTCTAAGAATATCGCAAAGCTGAGAGATCAGTAAGATGTCCACTTATGCCAAAGGACAGCAAATGTCTCTGTAGCTCATAACCTTGTCAGTGTGTCAGGTCAATGTCAGTCTGATTTCCCATCACATATCCATGTGACACATATCCCGTCACATATCCCAGGAACTTATATCCCATCACATATCCAGGTGACCATCCATCCCGTCACATATCCAGTTGACCCATATCCCGTCACATGATCAAGTGATCCATATCACGTCACATAACCAGGTGATCCATTTCACGTCACATAACCAGGTGATCCATATCCTGTCACATATCCTAGGAACTTGTATCCCCGCCACACATCATGCATCCCAGTAAATCAGATATCCCATCACGTGTCCAGGTATTCATATGTCCCATCATCATATCTTGGTGACTCGTATCCCGAATAATATCAAAGCGACTCAAAGATGTCATCACATATGTAGGTGACCCATATCAATCCACGCATCCGTAGACACACAGACCTCATCACATTTCCACTGGACTCAAATATCTCATCTCATATCCAGGTAGATCAGGTTCCATCAAACGTCTCGGTGACTCACATACCCCATCACATCAACGCGACTCAAATATTCCTTTGCTCATGCAGATAGCTCTAGTGTTCTCATTACAAATCCAGGTGAATCAGATATCTCATCACAATATCCAGGCGACTCATGTCCTATCACCTACTCATTGCTCAGATATCCCATCAACTATCTCACTCAGATGTCCCTCATCTATACAACACTCAATATTCTATCCAACACTCGGCTATCCTATCGTCTGCTAACACTCAAATATCCAATCACCTATCTGACACTCTGATATCCCACCATCTAACACTCGGATCCTATTGTCCATCCAACACTGATATCCCATCACCTATCCAGCACTCAGGTATCCTATCACATATTCCAATGACTCAGATGTTCCATCACATATCCACCACACGATATCTCCTCACCTCTCCAAGCAACTCAGATGCCCTCTCACTCGTCCAGGCGACTCAGCCTCCTCTCACCTGTCCGGGTGACTCAGATGTCCATGTAGGTCAGTTGACCTTGATGCACGACTGTGGGCTTGACCACCGCCATAGAGGTGGTGGGAGGGAAGGTGGTGCCGGGGGAGGGGGGACCGGTCTGCTCTCCTCCGTCCTCCCTTCCTCATTCCTGCCGAACTGTTTCGGGCGGTCCACCTTCCTCTGAATGCCGCGAACGTCACTGTGGGGACGGGGGTCGTCGGGAGCTCCGAGGTCACTCGGAGCACAGAGGTCACTGGGCAGACGTCGATCATCAGAGAATCGCTGTTCACTGGGCGCACGGGAGGTGTTGGTAGAGCGAGGGGGATAAGTGTTGGTGGAGGGATGGGGGAGGGTGGAGGGGTGGTTGCTATGGACTTGTGGTTGCTGGTGGTGGGGGCGGGAGGAGGTGGCAGGGGTGCGCGGGGTGTGCGTGTGTCTGGGATGACGTCTGTCTTCCCCATGTTGCGGGCTGTGATGGAACGTGCGACTGTGGGGATGGTGGTCACGATGTGGCCTCTCTCTGGGTTGACTCTGTGACCTGTGACCTCTGCGGTCAGTGGGAAAAGGTCTGTCCCCACTGCTCCTCCCCCTGGACACGGGGGTGTCCGGCTGAGAGTGTGGGGGCGGATGTGACTGGGGCATGTGAGGCGCAGTCCTGGCTCCCGTCCTCCTGTCCCCACTGTCCCCCTGTCCCCCAGCTGTCCCCCCTGGCGCGTGCTTTCGGCGGCTGATGGGGGTGGAGGTCATGGATGGAGGGTTGTCCTCACCATCAACCAGAGGTCCCCCCAACACCTCATCGGCTCCTACCTTCTTCTCCCACCTGCTGATCAAAGTCGAAACCTTGGCGGGGACACGGTTCGTCTCTGAAGTTGGGCTCTGAACCGCCTCTCCCTCACTCCGATCTGCCTGTCTTTCCTCTTCTCTCTTGACCATTCCCATGTTGACGGTGTTGATGACGTCGTCTTTTCTCCCAGAGGTCGTTGTCATGTTGCTGATGCCAGCCAAATAGCTGTAAGAAGAAGCCCCTGGCTCGGAGCTGTGACTAGTTTTGGGACCGTCAGGCCCATCGCTCCCTCTGTCCAAAATATTTTGGGCGCTGGCACTGCGACGGGCTGGTGTCTGAAAGTCATCATAGTGCCTTGAGTTTCCAGTCACTGGACCAAAGTTTGCTGGATTTGATCTGCTGGGATCATAGTGGGGAAAATCTATGTTCGCTGGACCCTGGTTTCTGGAGTCCCTGTGCCGACCGTCAAGTATGGGTTCGGAGTTGGCAGAACTGTTCGGGATTATGACCTTGGGGGTCAGGTTTTGCTGAGAGTTGTCACCGTGCCTGGGAGGCGTTTGAGACACGCCGTGGCTGTGAGAGCCCTCGGGGGAGACTGCCTGTCTCTCTGCACCACTCGTGCCCTGCCTAGACGAGACTGGGGCCACAGGAGACATGTGAAAGGCACCGCGATGACTGCCTTGGTTAGCTGGATTCGAAGTGGGCGAAATGGGACTTTGAGCAGGGTAATTATTGATATACATCTCACTCTTTCGCTGCAGTTCTTGTTTGTACACCTCGGAGCTGTCCGAGGACTGGGGGAGATGAGCCACTGGTGGCGGCTGCACTGGCTCTGCTTGACCTCGAATGCCATGCTCCAGGCGTGGTTCCAGCTTGGTCTGGTTCTCGTAGTTGGGGATCAGCTTGGCCTTGTACACTGGAACAGGTTGCGCTCTGACCCGTTTGGAGTCCACGTTGCTGGGCTGGGCGTGTACGTGAGCATCCCGGCCAGATTCTGCAGACCCAAGGTTGATGGGATGTTTTAATGCAGTGTCCTCTTCCGACTGCCCGGGTCTAGGGTCCGCTTCTGGACGACCATATGCATCAGAAATACTCATGTTGCTTCCTAAATTGAGGGCAATGGGGGCTCTGTTTCGGCCACCACCTTCCTTTTGTGGTGACTCACTGCTGCTAGCTGGAGGTATACCCTGTCCCGCTTCCATGTTTGGACTGGGGTAATATTCCTGACTGCCGTATTGCCTTGGCTCACAGGTTCTGTCTGCATGCTTGGATTCGTCTGCCCTTGTCAAAGCCTCGTATTTGTGGGGTGAAAACTCTCGGCTAGTGACGCTGCTGAGGGTGGACGGTGCAGAGCTATGGCCAGGATACATTCTGTCCTTCAGTTCCTGTAACTGATAGTAAAAGTTTTGGTAATCCTTGGTCTCGAAATGGTTTCTCTCCGGAGCTCCCCTGCTGCCGAACGTGTCTTGTGCCTGCTGCTGACCAGAGTGGAAGAGTATGAGGTGAGATGGCACAGGTTCACTTTCCGCGGCACTTCTGGCTGGTTTGGGGGGCACGCTGGGACCAGTTGTCTTGGTCGATGTCGTTTCAGGTGATTTTTTGGAACTAGAACTACCAGCAAGCTTGTGCACCACCGTGTGGCGTAGTTTGTTGAAGGGGGTGGTGGGAGACTTGGCCGAGGATGGCTGTTGTTGGGCCAAGGACTGAGAGTTGGATGAGGGCAGGTCATCGTGGCCGCTGCGCTGTCTCTGATCTCTCTTCAGCCAAGATTTGAGGGAGAACGGCGTGTTCTTTCTCTGCCCGCTATCCTGGATCTGTCTTTTGCCACTGCTGTCCTCCGCCTCTCTGTGAAGGTCTTCTGCCGGGACTAGCCCCCTCGTCTACTCTGGTCAGCGGCTCATAGGCTCCGTCCTGAGTGTCCGAGTCGCTGGGCACTGATTGCTGGTACGGGGCACAGGGGGAGGTGTGAGGAGCTATTCCTGCCACCACATTGCTGGAAGCGGGGACGAGTGTCGCCGAGCCGTTGACGTTGTGGGACACAGATGTGGTGGAGTATGTGGACGATCCAGGAGTGGGACTGACGTGAGTGATGGGCTGAGGCTTGTGCACATTCGGGGGCGTGGAAGTGATAGGCTTAGGGGAAGCGGAACGCCCCTGGCTCTTCTGTTGAACCCCAGCCTTGTCTTCCTCCTCCTTTGCTGCTGCTGTGCTTCGAGCCTCGCTGTCTGGGGGTCACTGTGGACGCAAGATCATTGCCGTAGGTCGTCTCCTTGCCAGCGCCTTGTGCATGAGACCGAAGGTCGGTGTCGCACTTGCCCAGGGACTCGATCCAGTTGTTGATGTGCTGCAGCTGCTGAGCCTTAGAGGCACGCATGTCCTGGTCGTGTTGCAGTGTCACCACTGTGCGTATCATGCTGTCCTTCAGTTGCCGGAACCCAGGCAATGAAGAGCAGGACTGAAAACACATCTTCCATCGGTAAGGCTTCCGTTACATTACGAACTGTGTAGTGAGCTGCACTGTCAGCTGCACTGTGAACTGCGCTGTTAGCTGCACTGTGAGCTGTGTTGTGCACTGGCAGTGGACGAGCTTTGAGCTTTGTAGCTGTCCACAGAGAACGATAACAATCAAGTGCAGAGGCTGCCACATCTTGAACGACAGCCACGTGGGCAGTGCTAGCAGCGAGCAACGATGGATATTGGAAACGTTACCGTCGCTAAGCGCCAGCATCGTTTGCCTAGCTATCGTTCATAGAGTGGCCGCTTTTACAGTGACTGATATCCTTTTCGTCACGAAGCTAGTGCGCAGCTCACAGAGGAGTTTACAGCGCAGTGCACAGCATATAAGTGTGGCCACAGCACATTAAATATCATCCACCACAACAAACAGGTACAGGATAGAGGATGACACAGGACAGAGGATGACACAGGACAGAGGAGGACACAGGACAAAGGATGACACAGGACAGAGAATGACACAGGACAAAGGATGACACAGGACAGAGAACGACACAGGACAAAGGATGACACAGGACAGAGGAGGACACAGGACAGGGGATGACACAGGGCAGAGGATGACACAGGACAGAGGATGACGCAGGACAGAAGGGGACACAGGACAGAGGGGGACACAGGACAGAGAGGGACACAGCACACAGGACAAAGGATGACACAGGGCAGAGGATGACACAGGACAGAGGATGACACAGGACAGAGGAAGTCACAGGACAGAGGGGGACACAGGACAGAGGAGGACACAGAACAAAGGATGACACAGGACAGAGGAGAACACAGGACAGAGGAGGACACAGGACAGAGGAGGACACAGGACAGAGGAGGACACAGGACAGAGGGTCTTGGACAGGGAAGACACAGGACAGAGGATGACACAGATTGAGGGGACTTGGACAGAGGAGACGCAGGACAGATGGGAGCACAGCGAGACACAGGACGGAGGGGACACACAATCGAAAGTACCCAAGACAGTGGGGGAAAGAGGACAGAGGAGAAACACAAGACACAGAGGCCAAATGAACAGAAGAGACACAGGACAAGCGGAAGGGGGGGGGGGGGGAGAGGATAGGGAACACAGGACAGAGGGGATACAGGTTCGAAGGTACCCAAGACAGTGCGGAAATGAGGAAAGAAGAGGACACAGAACACAGAGGGCCAATGAACAGAGGAAACACAGGACTCCCGGGGAACCAGGCAGACGTACCAGCTGGCACTTGGTGGAGAAGTCTTTCTCAAACTGGTCACGCGCCAGATTCCGGTGTGCTAGCTTCCAGTAGTACTTGCAGTCGTGAAGGAATGTGGCAAAAATCTGGAAAAACTCCTGGGGGCTGTTCTGCAAACATAAAGACCACTTGCTTAGCACAGACCTACTTTGCAACACTTATGTCACTCGGATCTGACTGATCTTTCTGCTTCCTTTCTTGCCATGATAGTTTGTCCTCCCTGTGTCACAGCACAAGCTAGTCTACCATCACCATGTGCATTCCACAAGGTCCTCGTACATGAAAAGCTGTTACATGTCAGTAACCCATGACTTCTTTTTGTGTATTAAAGATCTGTAAAAATTCAAATTGTCATTTCTATATGTGGTTATTATCCTGCACAGCTGGGAGATGCATCCTTACACACTTAAAATTCTGTGTGATGTCCGCCATGCAGACTCTTCAGCACTAAGTAGCTGTCCAGCTTCCGTCACTTGCAACCGAGTCATGTGTCGGCCAGGGGAGACAAACGTCTTCATTCACAACTATCAAAACATTAAGATAGGAACTGTCTTCTTTACTCTTGTTCCAGCTAATCCGAAAATTTCCGCGAGTAGGCTGTGAATGATCTCCAGTGCAAACAAAACTACTGAAGAGCCCCTCCCCCCCCCCCCCCCCCCCCCGTCTGCCCCTCCCCTTCCCTTCCTCCCCCCTCACGCATTCTAAACCCGCCTATACCTCCATCTTACCGTGAAGGACGTGTCTGGAACCACATCTGGGTCTAAACTGCTGAAAGTCATAGGAATGGGTAAATTTGTCAAGACAGGCAATTGATGACTAAACTGAACAGTGGAAACCAGTTTCTGAAAACAGGAATTCATTAACATGAAACAGTTTTAAAGGCAGAGATAGGAGAATTACTCCAGAAGAGTCATACTATGATACGCCATTTGTCACTTGGTGTAGAAGTAGAAGTGGTTCTCCAGAAGTATCATATTATAATACGTTACCTGTCGCTTGCTGTGGAAGTAGGAGTGATTCTCCAGAGTAGTATCAACTATAACACGTTTTCTGTCGCTTGCTTTGGAAGTAGGAGGTTTTCCAGTAGTATCATACTATAATATGTTACCTGTCGCTTGCTGCGGAAGTAGAAGTGGTTCTCTAGAAGTGTCATACTATGTCACATGTCGCTTGCTGTAGACGTAGAAGTGATTCTCTACCTGTCGCTTGCTGTGGAAGTAGACGGTGGTTTTCCAGAAGTATCAAACTATACTATATAACCTGTTGCGTGCTGTGGAAGAAAGCGGTGGTTTTCCAGAGCATCAAACTATATTATATTACCTGTCGCTTGCTGTGGAAGTAGGCGGTGGTTTTCCAGAAGCATCAAACTATATTATATTACCTGTCGCTTGCTGTGGAAGTAGGCGGTGGTTTTCCAGAAGCATCAAACTATATTATATTACCTGTCGCTTGCTGTGGAAGTAGGCGGTGGTTTTCCAGAAGCATCAAAAACTATATTATATTACCTGTCGCTTGCTGTGGAAGTAGGCGGTGGTTTTCCAGAAGCATCAAACTATATTACATTACCTGTCGCTTGCTGTGGAAGTAGGCGGTGGTTTTCCAGAGGTATATCAAACTATATTATATCATTACCTGTCGCTTGCTGTGGAAGTAGGCGGTGGTTTTCCAGAAGTATCAAACTATACTATATTATTACCTGTCGCTTGCTGTGCAAGTAGGCGGTGGTTTTCCAGAAGTATCAAACTACATTATATTACCTGTCGCTTGCTGTGGAAGTAGGCGGTGGTTTTCCAGAAGCGGGCCTTGGTGTCCTCCAGAACACGCCGTTCTTCGGCCAGCACTTCCACGGCTGAAGTCAAGAAATTCTCACTGCTCACCCTCAGGGCAATGGTCAGGTTGCTGCTCTCTCGTTTGGACAGCACTTCCAACTGTCACACACAGCATTTCCAACGTTATTGACAACATTTCAAAGCACACACAGCATTTCCAACGTTATTGACAACATTTCAAACTGCAGCGTATAGAGAGTTTCAGTCACATACAATATTTGCTGCCCTGATAAACAGCACGTTTAACTCTTGCAGGTAACTTTTTTCAAAATGTAACAGACACACCTCCTGTGGCTACAAACAGCGTTTCCTGTTGTAGTCAGACAGCTTTGAATAGCTGCAATACAGAATAGGCCTGTAACAGACAATGCCTACAGCAGTAAAAGACACATTTCTGAGCATAACATAAGTCATTTTTTTAGCTGCAACAGACGGTATTTCTGAGTGTAACAGATCTCACTTAAAACAGTAAACGAGTGGTACATCAGATGCAAAAGACCTAACTTTGTCAGATAGTTTCAATTGAAACAGACTTTCCATAGCTGGAATCATAGATTTCGCCAGAAGAATTTCAGGTTCAGCGAAGTTTTGCTGAAAATTGTAAAGGTAGGTGCACTGGGTTTAAGTGCATGAACAAATACAATTGTTCATATGCCGACTGTCAGATCTTCTCAATGCAAACATGGAGTCGGAGCTGTGCGCCTGCGCTGGGGACTCCAATCCAGTTCAGTTCAAATCATATTGTTTGCAGCCCATACCATTGCAGGGGTCGAAGCAGGGCTGAGGCTGCTTCAGCTGCGTGATTCCAGATTCATCCACGAACAGATACGGCTCAGAAACCTGGTTTCATGTCAAGATTGTGCGGCTCGTTTCAATATCGATGAGAGTAGGGTAAATATCGACTCTTTGAGCGACACCCATCTTCTGCTCGTGGAAGTCAGAAGATGTGGTACCCACACAAACTAGAAACTGACGATCTAAGGATATCACTGAAACGTTGCTTATTTGCAAGGAGTGTATTGTTGTTGTTTTTTTTAGTTTTAAATGTCGCTAACCTGATTGCACAACTGTACGATGAAACAGCGAAACAGTATTCCTCTTATTTCAAACTTGACTTTTTGTTTTGAAAGTCACTAATTTGATTGCACAACTGTATGGTGAAATAGCGAAGTATTCGTTCTGTTTCAAACTTGAGTTTTATAGTCTGTTGTTGATATAGGTGTCACCATTATCTGCACACTATTATGTGTCACCATTATCTACACAATGATGCAAAGTCTGTTGAACTTTGTCTTTAAAGCCACGGTTTTTCTAACTAGTGGATTCAGTGAATTTCATATACTGACTTCATGAGCTGGAATACAGAAGCCCAGTTACCCTGAAACTGTTTTTTTTGCGTCCTTTTTGAACAAATAAAAAATACAAGTATATTTTCTACAGAGAATATGTACAAATTTTGCTTTTTTTGTTAAAATGTTAAATAAGGTGTGTGTGTGTGTGTGTGTGTGTGTGTGTGTGTGTGTGTGTGTGTGTGTGTGTGTGTGTGTGTGAGAGAGAGAGAGAGAGAGAGAGAGAGAGAGAGAGAGAGAGAGAGAGAGAGAGAGAGAGAGAGAGAGAGAGCTGTAAAAGGGGTAAGGGAAGGAGGAGACGTTTTCATCTGTCATCATACAGCAGGAGTACTGTAGAGGGATATCTCGTCTTGTAACAACTACAGTACAAACAGGTTCTTCCGAGACAAATGACTTTCAAACGTGATTCATCAGCACACTCTGGCACAAATTCATGCTCTCTCGCCGACCCCTCCCCTTCCCAATATTTTAGGACCTGTACAGGCATCTTGTTTCAGATACAAATACACCAAGATACGCGATCTCGTGCGAGAAAGTTACACAAAAGTTGTCGTTCCTTGGTCAAAGCACACCAAGACACCACGATGATTAATTCTGCAGTTGCAAATACTGTTCAAGACCTTCGCCTCTAGATATTTTTTTAACGTTTTTATATCTCTTCTTACTTATATTTTCGCCGAACGTGTCCACAAAACATAGCGAAATCTTCTGGCTACATAGGTCTGTGGCAGCTTTTTCACCTATATATATGCGAATGAAGGGTATCTTTGTACTGTTAAAAATTTTAAATGACTCACTCTTTCTCTGACTTGTGAGAGCTCCTCTCGTAGATCTCGTAACGCTTTCTGGATTTCTTCAAACGACACCTGAAAAACAAATCAGAATCGTTTGCATTCCTGGTTTTCTTGGCAACTCACGATACTCTCACGACACTAAAGGGTAGGTCCTGAAGACATACAAAAAGGAGGAGCGAAGAGGATGGAGACAGAAGATACAGAAGAGGATGGAGAAAGAGACGGCAGAGAGAGGAGGGATGATGATGGAGAGAGCAGAAGCGCAGAGGATGGTGAGAGAAGGGAGAAGGGCTAGGGATGGAGAAGGGGAGGGACAGATGAGGGAAATAGAGAAAGTGGGGTGACGATGGAAAGGAGTGGAGAGAAGGATAATAGAGAGAGGAAATGAGGGATGAAGATGGGAGTGTGAAAAATGACAGAGGAGGCAGAGAGGGAAAGAGGAACGGGGATGGAGAGAGGAGGGGACAGATGAGGTAGAGGAGACAGAAATATATGGAGAGAGGGAAGGAATGATGCAGATGGATAGAGGAGGAACATAAGTTGGAGACAGGAGAGGAGTGATGACGATACAGTGAGGAGAGGAGGGAGAGAGAGATGACAGCGAGAGGCGAGAAAGATGAAGGAGGAAGTGTCGGCTACTCACTTGTGCAGCGTGCCGCATGTTGGAGGGTTCCGGAAGTCTAAAGCGCGTGGGGCATCCCAGATTGAGGTCAGCCTCGAAATGAAGGCAGTAAGTGCGCATGACCAGCTCCAGCAGGTTTCCTCTGCGGCTCTGAAAGTCGGAGCACAATGGCAAAGGTATGTATAATCACCACGTCAAAAAGTTAACAAAACTGTACAGAGAGGTTTAAACAAGACCCCCCAAACAAGCCTTTGGGAAAACGTTAAGGTATGTTTAATCACCACGTAAAAAGTTAACAAAACTGTTATAGAGCATTTTAAACAAGACCCCAAACCAGCTTTTGGGAAAACGTTTTCTTGGATGTACAAATAGAAGTGCAAATAGAAGTGCATTGTTACTTTGTACCACAGTGTGTGCTTTACACAGATGTTGTTTAACAGACATCATGTGATTTGTGGTATGTTACTTTGTGGTTCGAGGTTTGTCCTTGTTGCTTACTAGTTATCATGTGTTATTTGTGTCTGTGTTCTTCGTGATTATAGGTCTATGCTGTGCTATTTTGTGTTAAGTTGTGCTGTGCTGTGCTGTGCTGTGCTGTGCTGTGCTGTGCTGTGCTGTGCTGTGCTGTGCTGTGCTGTGAGGTAAGCTGAGGTGCGTTGGGATGGGAAGGCGTGGTGTAGGGCAGGATGGGATAAGATGCGTCTCGATGTGATGGGATGCATCAGACTCACCCTATCCACAAAATCCTTCAGCCTGTTGAGGATGTCCAGGGTAAAGCCGTCAGCCTGTCCTCGCTCCGTGCCGCCGTTCAGATAGTTCCCCACGGATAGGATCGTCTGTAGGACTTTCTTCAGAGCCACACTGACACACAAATAGATCCATTTCTCTTTAGGTGCTCACTGAATTACAAATAGATCCATCTCTCTTCAGGGCCACAATGACACATAAACATATCCATCTCTCTCCAGGGCCACACTGACGCACATACGGATCCATCTCTCTTCAGTGCCACACCAGCATACATACAGATCCATCTCTCTTCAGGGCCGCACTGAACTCATACAGGCCCATCTCTCTTCAGGGCCACACTGACACACATACAGATACTTCTCTCTTCAGAGCCACACTGACACACATACAGATCATCTCTCTCTTCAACATATCTCAATCAACATACCATCTACTTATGACAGCGTTTATCTAATCAACTCACCATCCATCCAATCAAGACAATATTTCATCAAATCAACACACCAGGCACCATGTGTACCCGTCCATCCATCCAGTAACATACCATCCATTCCCCTAACACAACCATTCAGTCATGCACGATCCACACAAACAAACCAAACGATCTGAGTAACGTTATGAAACACAAGGGCTCACTTATTGAGTAGCTCATCGCAGGCGGTGTTCAGCTCACGCAGCTGCTGGTCTGTAAACAGAAACAGAGCCAGATGCAAGGAGTGGACAGTCTGGCACTACACACAGCCTGGTACCTTGAATTTACAGACTGGTACCAGACATAACATGGTGCCATAACAAGAAACAACAAAAGACTAGCCAACTAGACGAAGACAAAGACTGATCCATCAGAGACCAACACTGGCCATGAGACAAAGACAAAGACTGATTTATCAAACAAAGACCAGTACTGGCCATGAGACAAAGACTCGTCCATCAGAAAAAGATAAAGACTGACCTGTCAGGATGACAGTAGGGACTGATCTGATCAATTAAAGAAGGATAAGGGCTGTTCTATTAGACAAGCATTGATCTATCAGAAAAAGACGGGGATTGGTCTACTGAAGAAGGGCAAGGGCTGGACTATTAGACAAGGCCTCGTCTATCAGACATGGACCAATTTATCAGACAAAGAATGGTCTATCAAAGACAAAGCGCTGATCTATTAGACTCGAACAAAGAGATGACCTATCAGACATATAGACAAAGAGTTTATTCATCAAGTAAGAATGCAGACTGGTTTATTACACGTTCGCTAATGTGTCAGACAAGCATTGACCTGTTTCAAACAAGTCGATTTGCAGTTGGTTTACAAGACATGTACTAATCTATTAGATAAACAGTCACTTATCTCAAATAAACTGATTTGCGGTTAGTCTGTCAAACGTTCACTAATCTATTAGACAAGCACTGGTCTTATCTATTAGACAAGCACTGGATTAACCTAGAAGTCAAATACTGGCCTTATCTATTAGACAAGCATTGGATTAACCTATAAGTCAGATACTGGCCTTATCTATTAGACAAGCACTGGATTAACCTATAAGTCAAATACTGGCCTTATCTATTAGACAAGCACTGGATTAACCTTTAAGTCAAATACTGGCCTTATCTATGACACAAGCACTGGCTTAACCTACAAGTCAAGTACTGGCCTTATCTATTGGACAAGCACTGACCTAACCTATAAGACAGCACTGACCTCATATACTAGACAAGCACTGACCTAGCTATAAGACAAGCACTGGCATTATCTACTGGACAAGCACTGACCTTATCTACCAGACAAGCACTCACCAGGTCCATCAGACAAGCACCGACCTGATCTACTAGTAAAACCACTGACCTATCTCAAACAAGTTGATCTGCAGCTTGTTCTTGAAGCGGAGAAACTCCAGGCGTTCACGAAAGTGGTCCAACTTGGACAACTCGAAAACGAGGAACTCCGCTGTGTCCAGTTGACCTGCACCGCACAGACGGAGCCCATCACCTTACTGATCATGTCAACATTCACTGCCAGAATAATTTATCTTTCCCCTTTTTCCTCACACGATGACGGATCTAATTCAGGTCACATCTGAACAAGAAATGACCTGTCCTCTTTAACATGATGAAGGAGTGTATTCATGTCTCTCTGAAAATATCAAAATTTCAGTACAAGATGGGAAAAAAAATGATGCGCACGTTAACATGGATTGTAAAGACTTCAATACTAAATGGTTGACATATGAATCACTTGTCTCCTTTAGTTAATGGCACGAGCAACTTCCTTGTAACCAGGGTGCAATAGCTTGTACTTTTTTTTTTCCTTTTCATGACATGTAACACTGTTTGTACGCTGGCGAGGCTCTTTATCAATGTACCTCATTGCTATAACTAAGAGAGTCGTTCATTACAATTCACAATGTTTGCATTCTCTCAGCTTAACGTCCTTAACGTCCAATCCATTGTGCCTGACAATATTTTTGTCTGTCTTTCCTTCCCTTATTTATCGGTCTGTTTGCTTATGCTACATACTCCCCTGATATGCATATACTTTGACATAATTTTATTGAACGACACTTTATTGCATATCACATAGTAGCCATGTAAAGAGATAGCTGCATACGTAAGCAACATTTTGTGAACAGCTTGATGTGGGGAGTGGGGGGGGAGGAGAGGGAGGGAAGATTGAGTGGATGGGGAGGGAGGAAGTGGATGGATGTTTGTGCAGGGGAGTGTTGGTGGGGGAGAAGGATGTTTTTTTCCTCTCTCTTTTTTTCTTTTAGTAAAACATTGTTAAAAGTTAATAAAATTGTTTAAAGACAAAAAGATCTCACTCACGTCACATCTGAAAAAAAAATTACCTGGCCTCTTTCTCTTCACACGATGATCATATGATATTCATGTCACATGTAAAAACAATTGTACCTAGCTCCATTCTCTTCATATGATAACGGATCTTCACATGTAAAAACAATTTTTACTGGCTCCTTTCTCTACACAGGACGAAGGATTTTATTTACATCATATTTAAAAAGTGATTATAACTAGTCTTTTTCCCTGTATATGATGACAGATCTTAGATCTTATTCACTTCACATCTAAAAAGACGTAATACCCCGGCCCCTTTCTCTTCACGTGATAACGGTTCTTATTCCCGTCACATTTAAAAAGACATGTTTCTAGTCTTAACGGATCTTATTCCCGTCACACCTAAAAAAGACATGTTTCTAGTCTTTTTCTCTTCACGCGATGATTTTATAATTCATCTGAAAAGACATCTTACTTGGTCTTTTTCTTTTCAAGTGATGAAGGATCTAATTCATGTCACATTTGAAATTATAGTTTATCCATCCGGTCCCTTTCCCTTCGTATGGAGAAGGACCTTACTGCTTCACAACCTAAAAAAGATATTTACCTGGCCCTTTCCTCTTCACATGATGCAGGATTTTATCCACGTCACGAGGTGAATTCAGCAGTTCCAGAAAGTTCTGCGAAACTGTAACATCCGACGTACGGATTAAAGGTAATTGTGGGAAATAATGAAACCGTAACATCCGACATATGGATTGATTGTAAATGGGGGGGAAATAATAAAAACTGTAACATCCGACATATGGATTAAAGGTAAATGCAGAAAACGGTGAAAACTGTATTATCCTAGATACAGATTAAAGGTAAGTGTGATAAAAAAAAAAAAGAAAATGTAACACACAACAAACCTATTAAATATAAATGTGGGAAATAATGAAATTGTAACATCCGACAAACGGATTAAAGGTAAACGTGGGAAATAATGAAACTGCAACATCCGGCATATAAATCAAAAGTAACCATGGGAAATAATGAAACCAGAACATCCGACATACCGATTAAACGTAAACGTGGGAAATGATCAAATTGTAAAATGCTACACACATATTAAAGGTTAATGTGGGAAATAATGAAACCGTAATATCCGACATAGAGATTAAAGGTAAATGTGGGAATTAATGAAAATGTATTATCCACGTACACTTTAAAGGCAAATGTAGGTGAAAATGAAACTGCGAAATGCTTCATACAGATTAAAGGTAGATGTTTGGAAATAATGAAACTATAACATCTGGCATACAGATTAAAGGTAATGGTGGAAATAATAAAAACTGAAACATGCTATCTACAGATTAAAGGTAGATGTTGGAAGTAATGAAACTGTAACATCTGACATACAGATTAAAGGTAAATGTTGGAAATAATGAAACTGTGACAATCAACATACTGATTAAAGATAATGGAGGGATATATTGACACTGTAACATCCGACATATTGGTCAAAGGCAAAGGTAGAAAATAACGAAACTGTAAAATCTTACAGAAATATCACAGATAAAGTAGCATATAACGGAAATGTAACATCCACCATACTGATTAAAGGCAAATGTGGGAAATAATAAAATAGTAACATCCACCATATAGATTGAAACTGTGACACTCAAAAAGCAGATTAAACTGTAACATCCGATATACCAATTAAAAATGGAAGGGAAATCATGACAGTAAATTTTTGACATACAGATGAAAACGAGTTCATCAATTAAACAACAAAAACAACAACACAACAACAACAACAAAGATTGCTGACCTGTCTTGGTGCAAATGACCGCAGTCTAGGGAGTTGACAGCGTTGGTGACGTCACTGAGACTGCAACGTAAATTTCTCAATTCCGAAAGGATGCGCTGTGACCTCTCCCCATCAAATATGGCAATCAGCTGTCAACACAGGTCAGTACACGTACACTGTTCTCACCCCTCCTTCCACCCTCCCCGAATCTGCCACGTAGCCTATCTACTTTGGGTTGCACACAAACACATGTATACCCTATCACTATTTACGCAACGATGCCGATGTATACTCTGACTGCGTGTACTACTTAATATTTTTTTTTTTTACTACGTTAAACATAATTATGTTTTATTCTACTGCCACACTATCATTCTGGTGTGCGAAATACTTATGAAAAAAAAACCTTGCCCACATATTTTTTTAGTGAACTGAGTAATATGTACACAAGTGAGCTGTATCCTATGAAGGATGGTGAACTAAATTTACTGGCTACGAATGATAGCACACTTTACATTGACATGTAGGTACATTACATACTTTGAAGGTTTATATTTGTTAGTGCACTATATACTCTAACGGACTAATGCTTCTTACACACGTTGATACACAATGCACTCCGGTGACCAACACATTTTTGTACACGATAAACTCTACTGGTCTGCACTTGTTGGTACAATACACATTCTCTGATGTTCTACACACGTTGGTACACTAGACGAGTGGTAAAGACTTTAACAGGAATATCGGAGGGGGGGGGGGGGGGGGAAGGGGGAGGTGAAGGCCCAAAACTAAGACAAGGCTGTCAGCGCCTTGCCTACTACTGACGGACCCCAAACGGCCAGAACATTGCCAACGCTAAGACAAGACCACCTGGTGTCTCGTCTCGCACTAAGACCAGATTACCAGTATACCTTGACCAGAACTGAGACCAAACTATCAATGTTTCGCCCAACGCTATGACCAGACTACGAGTACTTTATCTAGCGATAAGACCAGACTACAAGTGTCTTGCCTGCCACTAAGACCAGACCACCAATCAACCTTGCCTAGCACTAAGACCAGACTACCAGTAAACCTTGCCTAGTACTAAGACCAGACCACCAGTAAACCTTGCCTAGCACTAGGATCAGACTACCAGTAAATCTTGCCTAGCACTAAGACCAGACTACCAGTAAACCTTGCCTAGCACTAAGACCAGACACCAGTAAACATTGCCTAGCACTAAGACCAGACTACCAGAGCCTTGCCGAGCACTAAGACAGACTACCAGTGCCTTGCCTTAAGACCAGACTACCAGTTAACCTTGCCTAGCACTAAGACCAGACTACCAGTAAACCTTGCCCAGCTTTAAGACCAGACTGCCAGTAAACCTTGCCTTGCACAAAGACCACATTACCAGTAAACCTTACCTAGTACTAAGACCAGACTACCAGTAAACCTTGCCTTGCACGAAGACGGACTACCAGTAAACCTTGCCGAGCACTAAGCCAGACTACCTCTACATCTTGCCTAGCAATAAGACCAGATGACCAGTGTCTAGTCCAGAATTAAGACTGTATTGGCGTTATACCTTATCAAGCACTAAGACAAGACTACCAGTTCCTTGCTTAACACTGAGACCAGACTAACATACTTTGCACTTTGCCTGGTATTGAGCATTATGTGAAGGTAGAACGTGTACCAACGTTCATTTCAGGATCGCCAAACTAGAGTTTCAATGCTTGGACAGATGTTCTTTTTCCATGACACATTCGTCACATTTGCTTTTTCTCGAATCTAGTTTACCAAATGTATGCTTTTACTCGAAGTTAATCATATAATTTCAGTTTATGTTTATCGCAGCTTTTGGTTCAGTTTCGATAAACCTGAGTGGAGTACAACATCCAGTTTCATGTCACTGTTGTTCCGATGATCTCTGGATGATTTCCCCATTCTGGAAGGTCTGCTGTGCACTCCCAGCCCTCCTCTCGATCCACGAAACCCTGCTTCGATGCCGTCGACGATTTCGCAGCTGTTTCAGACCATGATTTCTGGCCTCCTGTCGTGTAGAACGTCTTTCTGGAGTCTTTAGTGGTGTGATGCTTCCACAGGCAGTGTTAACCGCTCGTTGAATCTTTTCAAATACTTGGCTGGGTCTCCACGTGTACCTTCCCCAGATCAGTGCTGTTTAGCACGACTTCAGGAAATGTTCGATTGCTTGTTTGATGGGGACACAGCAGACGCATA
The DNA here is from genome assembly GCA_016801955.1 of Conus betulinus. Taxonomy (NCBI): domain Eukaryota; kingdom Metazoa; phylum Mollusca; class Gastropoda; order Neogastropoda; family Conidae; genus Conus; species Conus betulinus. The sequence continues at coordinate 133,738 of JADBJO010000437.1, forward strand.
TGGTCATCTGATTTTTTCCCCATTACACCAGGTTTGATTTCGTGGGCACATCCTCATATACACATCTGAGGATGAAGCTGGTCTTAAGAGCGTTATTTCATTCCAGCTGAGACTTCTTAAGAGTGCGTTTTCTAACGTAGTCCAGTGCCCCTATTGGCCTTGCTGGACTGTCCTTTGGATTCTCTTGGCATCTCCCTAAACTCCTTTGTTACCGTGTCTCTGTCTGCTTTCCATTTCGCCTTTGATCCCCCATTCGTCTCTGTTTGTTGGTGTGTGTGTGTGTGTCTTGTTATTTCACTGATCTTGGGTTTTTTGTTCGGTACGTCCATCGCTTCCAGAACGTTTAATTTTCTGCCAGATTTTAGGTTCGGCTGGATTGAAGTCACAGCCTTGTCTGCCAAGTCCTCAGGCAGGGTTAGTAACTTGACCCACATTTCACTCCTCGAGATTGGATTTCAGGAACAGCTTCAGCTTTGCTTGGCGGCAGTAGAGCGCAACCTCGGTGAAACCAGGTGGGACAGCAAGCTATTTCCTTGTGTCTTTGTTGATTTTTGCCTCCATTGTGCTAGTACTACTATCGTGTGTCAGCAGAATCCACAAGAGCCTCGGGATCAGCATGAACTGCAGACATCGGATATTGTATTTAACTGGTAGGCGATAATGGTCCATTAGTCACACGCTTGTTTTCGACCATTAATTTGGGTTCCTTAACTTCTTTGTGTTTTGACATAACTTATTTCATTAATCACAATCACAAGGCGTTACAGACAGCAGAGCAACATCGTCATCGTCGCAAAGATGGATTCTACGTCTGACATGCATAACTGAGTCAAGAGAGAGATTGAATGCACTGAGAGAGAGAGAGAGAGAGAGAGAGAGAGAGAGAGAGAGAGAGAGAGAGAGACAGAGAGAGAGAGAGAGAGAGAGACAGAGAGGGAGGACAGGAGAGAGAGAGAGAGAGCAGGAGAGAGGAGAGGTGGGGAATAATGACAGACAGTAGAACAGGCAGACATGCTGGGTTGCTGCTGCTGCAACATGCTGTTGCGCTGCAACAGCGACAACAATGACAACTAACTGTTACCAATCTTTCTCAATGCTACTACTTCAACTGCTGCTGCCACTACAACTACTCCTGTTCCTCCTCCTCTTCCTTCTACTGCTGCTTCTGGTGCTGCTGCTTTTGCTACCACTACTGCTGCTGCTACTGCTGCCGCCACCACCACCACTGCACTACTACTGCTGCTACTACTACTACTGCTGCTG
>JADBJO010000437.1:140000-142500 GCA_016801955.1 Conus betulinus
TGGTTTGCACCTTGTTGTCTGTAGAGGTAGCAAATACTTGAAGCATCAGTCCTGGCTGGTAGAGAAGTCCAGGCTGTTAGTATAATGGGTAGCTTTGGGGAATGGAACATGAGTTGAATAGGAGGTTATGCATTAACCACTTGGTACCCAAGTCTTTGTTGGTGCTACACAGCTGTGTGTGTGTGTGTATGTGTAGGTGACTAGTGATTCCATTGGTGGAACAAAAATAACTCGGGGATTTATTGGTACAAATCGTGTGATATGTGTGTGCCAGTGATTCCATTGGTTGAACCAGTTAAACTCGAGTTCTCTCTTGTTTGAGAATGGATATAAGGTGCCTGGAAAACCAGGAAGTGTGTGACTCACTTAAGGGAAAGTGAACTCGCCCGTCTTGCTCAGGGCTCAAGAAAAATACAGCGAGAAGCAGAGGTTTGCTGTCGCCTCGTTGTCTCCTAGGTGGGGACGTAAGACAGTGGAGGTTGCTGTAGCCTCGGAGCCCGACGACGAGAAGAATTGTCTCCCGTGTGGGGACGGTCGACAGCAAGACGTGTTAGCCTGTTGGAGCCTAGACAGGGAGCTGCCAGACAACGGTGGGGTGTTTGCAGCCAGAGAAGACCTGTGGGAGAGGCTGACAGGAGCCCTTCCGTGGAGAGGGTGAAGTGCAGTGGAGTCCGGGGAGACTCGGTGTGAGGGTGCGACTCAAGCTACGTTGCCAGTGTCCCCCAACTGGGATTTGGCCAATCGGGAGGACACAACAGTGTGGCAGCTTCAACTCGTGGTCGCACAGTGGGATGAGAGAAACTGACGGTCAACCAAGGAATGCTGGCAAGTTATGGACGTTTCATTTGTTCTTAAGTTTATAAGTGTGCAAACAGAATAGTGAAATATTGTCTTTCCTGGTTAAGTAAGAATAACTGAAGAACAGGGGATGCGATTTATGAGATTGTCTGTATGATGTTTACATTGTTGTATGACACAGATAATTGTGTTGTGTAGTGACGGGTGGGGGCTCGGAGTCAAGTTAAATAAAAGTTGATTATTTTCTGTGAAATGTTATTGGTTTCCCGTCACCTTTGTGCGGGCCCGATGTGAGTGACAGAGTGCGTGTGCCTATGCGAGAGTGCATTTTGGTTGTGGAAGCGTAAATACTTCTGTCTATAACTTCCTGCATCCCTGAATATGATAATCATATTTTAATAACAAGGGGGAGCGTCGGAGCCCCGTCACAGTCATCATACAATGACACAGGTTAAGAGGGAAACTGTAACTTAAGGTCATCACACAATGACAAAGGTTAAGAGGGAAAGTGTAACTTAAGGTCATCATACAATGACACAGGTTAAGAGGGAAACTGTAACTTAAGGTCATCACACAATGACAAAGGTTAAGAGGGAAAGTGTAACTTAAGGTCATCATACAATGACACACAGGTTAGAGGGAAACTGTAACTTAAGGTCATCACATAATGACAAAGGTTAAGAGGGAAACTGTAACTTAAGGTCATCATACAATGACACAGGTTAAGACGGAAACTGTAACTTAAGGTCACCATACAATGACGCAGGTAATGAGGGAAAGTGTAACCTAAGGCCATCATACAATGACACAGGTTAAGAGGGAAGGTATAACTTAAGGTCATCATACAATGACACAGGTAATGAGGGAAAGTGTAACCTAAGGCCATCACACAATGACACAGGTTAAGAGGGAAACTGTAACTTAAGGTCATCACACAATGACACAGGTTAAGAGGGAAACTGTAACTTAAGGTCACCACACAATGACACAGGTTAAGAAGGAAAGTGATAAGGTCATTATGCCATGACGCAAGTTAAGATGGAAAGTCGTAAGTTCAACAAACCATTAAACAAGTTCAGAGGGGAAGTCATGAGGCCATCACATCATGGCACAAATGAAGAGGGAATCATACGGCGACATCAGTTTAGAAGGAAAGCCATCATGTTATCATACCATGACACGAGAGTTAAGACAGAAAGTGAAAAAGTTATCACATCATGACACCAGTTAAGACGGAAAAATGATACGATCATCATACCATAAAACAAGTTAAGAAAGTGAAATGTCATCATACCCTAACAAGAAGTAAGAAAATGATAATGGCACAAGTTACAAAGAACACTGAAACAGGCCATCGTGAAAAGTTAAGAGGTCAAGTGATATACGTCATCATGAACGTCGGTAAAATAATATCAATCATCATGAACGTGGATAAAGCGATATACGTCATCGTGAACGTGAGTAAAGTTATACACGTCATCATGAACGTAGGGAAAGTGATATGCGTCATCATGAACGTGACAAGATGTAAAGTAATACAGTAATCATGAACATGGCAAGAGGTAAAGGGACACAGGTCATCACGAACATGACAAGAAGGAAAGTGATACTGATGACGTTCACAATGCCCAACGAACACATACTGACCCATGATTTGGAGCAGCGTGGCCTTGGCGGGCAGCAGCCCGTAGGAGGAAGGTTT
>JADBJO010000437.1:157500-160000 GCA_016801955.1 Conus betulinus
TTAGGATTTGACAAACCTAGAACTTAATTTAAACTTTATCTAAACCTGATTGGTTAACCTAAAGCCTACACTGGATAATTCAAAGAAATTAGGATTATATAATATGGAAGACAACAGTCAGTGAACAACCCCTTGTCATCCAGAGTGTCACAGTGCAAGTCACGCCTGTGAACTCAATAAATAGCCCACATTTATCATTGCTGCGCAAGACACCTCAGTAACCCAAGAGAACAACCCGTGTCACTCGTTGCAGCTCAGGACACATAAGGCGACTCTATTAACTGCCCATGTTACCCGATTGAGTGTGAGACACAGTGAATTCAATGAACAGTTTCAATGCAGAGGAAGCAACATCGGTTAATTCACTGGCAAGCCAATATTGCCCACTGCTGCTTGAGACAGTTAACTCAGAGAACGACCCATGTCAAGCAGTAGAAGACAAGGTACGTACGTAAAGTAACTAAGTAAAAAATCCTCATTGCCAACTGCGGGGCGAAACATCTGGGTAAATTCAATGAACAGTAACATTGCCTGCTGCAAAGGAAGAAACATCAGTTCACACAGTGGCTGCCCTATACTGCCCACTGTTGCGAAAGATGTGTCAAGTAACCCAAAACGAACAGACCACTTTGCCTACTGAAGCGTAACGCATGTCTGTAACCCAGTGGGCAGCCCATTGTGCCTAGTGCAGCAGCGCGAGACGTGCCAGATAACTCAATGAATGTTTCATTTTGCCTAGTGTGCGGCACAGGACATTTCAACAAACAGCCCAGATTGTGTGCTGCAGCGTATAAGACACTGTCAGCTGACTTCATGACCAGCCCACATTACGTACTGTAACGTATGGTGTGGTAGGTAACATAATGAACGGGTCCATAATTGTTGCCTACCCCGCAGTATAAGACACGTCAGTGAACTCGATGACTGTTCCATGTTGTCTACTGCAGCGTAAGACATATCATTTAACTAAATGAACAGCCATATTGTCTACTATAGTATAAGACATGTAAGCTAAGTCAATCAACTGTCCATATTGCAGTTTGCAGCGTAAGATATAGCGGTTTATTCAGTTAAAAGTCCATAATGCATGCTGCATGCTGCATCTGTTAACTGGGTGAACGGCCACACTGCATACTGCAGCTGCATGCTGCATCTGTTAACTGGGTGAACGGCCACACTGCATACTGCAGCCTAAATTAAACGAACAGCCACCTTGCATACTGCAAAGTCGAGGCTCATCAGTTAATTCAATGAACAGTGACACTGATTACTAGATGAGAATACGCGTCATTCGTTCAATGACAAACCCTTATTGAGAATACGAGTCATTCAATTCAATGACTAGCCCTTATTGCCTACTGCAACGCAAGACGAGTTAACTTTACATACTTTTTGCGATGTGAGATGGGTTATAAAATTCAATGCACACTCTTGTTTGCCCAGTGCATTGTAAGACGCGTCATTCAACTTGATACACGCCAAACATGCCCTGATTATCTAGCACAATACGAAACGTGTTCTTTAACTTGATACACAGCTCATATCGTCTATCGTAGTGCAAGAGGTGTTATTCAACTCCGTGCAAAGCTCGTAATTATTGTCTGTTGCGATGTAAGATTTGGCATTATTATTATTCACCCTAACTGCCCAGTGCATTGCAGACAGTCTCATTTGACTTGACACTCAAATCTTGTTGCCTGTTCGTTGTGCATGTGCAGTGCAAGATGTGTTATTTTACTCAATATTCACCCAAATCGCCCAGCGTTTATCACAAAACGTCTCTTTTCGACTCAACAACACCCAGATCCTCTTGCATATTCGCAGTGCAAAGATGTCATTTTTAATCAATATTCACTATGACCTGCCAACGCATTACAAAAAAAAAGTCTCATCATTTTTAATCAATATTCACCCTAACTCCCAACGCATTACAAAAAAAGTCTCATCATTTTTAATAAATTTCACCCTGACCTCCCAACGCATTACAAAAAAAAAAGTCTCATCATTTTTAATCAATATTCACCCTAACCTCCCAACGCATTACAAAAAAAAGTCTCATCATTTTTAATCAATATTCACCCTGACCTCCCAACGCATTAAAAAAAAAGTCTCATCATTTTTAATCAATATTCACCCTGACCTCCCAACGCATTACCAAAAAAAAGTCTCATCATTTTTAATCAATATTCACCCTGACCTCCCAACGCATTACAAACAAAAGTCTCATCATTTTTAATCAATGTTCATCCTGACCTCCCAACGCATTAAAAAAAAAAAAAAGTCTCATCATTTTTAATCAATATTCACCCTGACCTCCCAACGCATTACAAAAAAAAAAGTCTCATCATTTTTAATCAATATTCACCCTGACCTCCCAACGCATTACAAAAAAAAGTCTCATCATTTTTTAATCAATATTCACCCTGACCTCCCAACGCATTACCAAAAAAAAGTCTCATCATTTTTAATCAATATTCACCCTGACCTCCCAACGCATTAC
>JADBJO010000437.1:162500-172500 GCA_016801955.1 Conus betulinus
TGGTTATAAGATGTGATGCCATCCGATCCTTCTGGAAGGTTTCACGCCCTGTAATTGGCTGAACTACATCATAATTCTAGAACATTCCAGAATACTCTACGATTATTGGTCGGTTAAGCCACCAGTATTTTGCTAAACTTCCTGTTTGATGATTCAAGATTAACTGATGCATGATACGATGAAAGATGATTGTGTAGATAGAGGACTGGAACTGAAAGCATTTGCGAAGGTTTGGGATCGTTGTGATGATCACTGACTATAAATTTGTGACTTGAACTTGCTACCGGATTCCACTTGATTCAACGCCCATCTTGCGCTGAAGTGAATGAAGATAAGTGACTGCTCGTTCATTTTAGTTTTCCTGAGTGTGTTTTGTATCTGCCTGAAGAAGATCTATGGGGTCGAAACGCGTAGCGTTTTGTTGTGATTCGTTTGTCTACGTTTTCTTGGCGGTTCGCTATTAATTACATTTAAAATTTGCTACCGGAATCAGCCTTTTCGGTGTTCTGATCGGTTCAGCGAGAGGCAGGAACCGCGCGAGATAGGAAGCAACACTCCTGTCCAACTACCATCACCTAAACTTTCAAAGAACAGGAGTTCGCTTCTTCTCAGTCGTAACAGCCGGGAGCCAAACCGGCATCTCTTATAATCATCGTCTCAGAGCCATATCTTTGGATTTTAAATTCAAGTGAATGTGTTCATGACTGTGGTTCTGACAACGGTGAAGGCTTTCCGCGTAGAAAATTGTGTATTAATCACGCGTGTGTTTGAAATTAGTTTCAAAGTGAGGTGATTTCAGGCGGAATTCATAATAAATTTTAAAGAGAAATTGTGATTATCCCGCCAGATGATGGGGACAAACAAATTACAAGACAAAAACGACGCGTTTCGTCCTCTTTGGTCTTCTTCCCGATGGGATAAACTAGATTATGGACAATGAAAACGAAGAACGAGCAATCAACGTTCACCTTGCGCCCAAGTTGAGAAGATAAGGGACTGCTCGTGCTTCGTTTTCATTGTTCCGAAAGTTGTTTCTGTCACCTGACGAACACCAAAAAGATAGAAACGCATCGTATTTATCTTGTCATTTGTTTGTCCCTTTCGTCTGCTGGAATAACCATAACTTCTCTTTTTAAAAAGTGTGTTTGAAAACCAAAATGCTGTGGTATTTCAGACTGCACCAGCGAGCAACAGAGAACATTGTGAAAGTGAAGTGTTCAAGGGCTGCGATCTTGCTCTTTTGTTTCACACAGGGCGAGGTCTAGCGTCTGGTCTATGTTGGTCGTGTATGTATTACGTGAATACTGAAAGAGTTCACGAGAGTACAGTGAATCCCTTGTCAAGAAGTGTGCGGTCACATCAATATCATACATCGACACGTTGTTCAGATGTGACGTAAAACTGACGAGGTCTTACATAAGTGTTCTTCATAGTCAAACAATTAATATTTCATTTTGTATACGAAACGCCTTCTGATTGCGAGAAAGACTCCGTAGCTTCAGGTTGGTAGACAGACAGCAGAAGAAAACACGAATCCACCCAAAAGTGAGAGCTTAAAGAAAAGGCAGGAACAATGTAGCCGAAAAGAAGGAAGAAAAAGGAGAATCTTGGTAGAAAAGGAGGAGAGAGAGAAAGAAGGGATAAACCTGAGAGAGAGAAAGAAAAGATAAACCTGAGAGAGAAAGCCAGAAAGAAGAAGAGAAAAAAGATGAAATTAGAAATAGAGAAAGAATGAGAGAAAATTAGAAAGAGAGAAAGAAGAAACAGAGAGAAAACAAAAACAATAACACGATAGAGATAGGCTTGACAGAGATGAAAGGGAACGGGAAGCACAAAGTCATCATGAACTGGAATTACACAGATTTGAACTTGAGCTTGGTGCTCCTGCTTAAAGAACTACCGATGAAGGTCAGCAGCCAAGTGCACCTAAACTACCGAATTTACTGATGGGAAGGATGAGCAGACCATCGAGGATCTCCTGACCAGGGAACCAGATTCTGCACCTTCCGGACCCTTCCAAGTACTTCATCCTGAAGACAAATGTTTGCAATGTCGCCATTGAAGCGGTCCTGACGAAAGAACACGAAAGGAAAACTATGCTTCATCAATTACGCCGGCAAGCAAGTGTATTCGACAGGCCTGGGTTATTCTGCAATTGGGAGGGAGCGCCTTGCTATCGTGTGGAATGCAAAGAACTCACTGTGTACCTTCAGGCTGTGACTTTGGGGTCACAGACACATCATCAGACAGATCATCGGCCGTTGACCTACTTGAACTCAGCTATGTAAACGTATGAGAGGGTGATGCGATCATCGATGCGTCTGCAAAACTTTGTCGGCGCTGACTGTACGAGCCGCTTGGTGGAGTGAAACATGTGATCGTTTCACCCGACCATGACACCATTGCCATGTTGGTTTTTGTAATGAAACACGACACGGCTCGTTTTTAAAACGAATTTTCCTACATTTGTCCTAAGTTAGGGTAATACTACAACTGTTCAATTCCACTTATGCGTTCCATAGGTCGGTTCCGCTCTACATATCTTGGGTTTAGCTGTGCACGTGTCAAGTTTAACGTGCCATTTGTTTGCCAGATAACGTATCCACAATTGCCTAAGGATTATGGAAGTCTATTCAATGTACCAGAATGAAAGCAGAAACTGCGAAAAGCTTGCTCAAATTGTTTCTTGAATGAACCGAACATTCTGATTGGTTACAACATGTGACTGAACTCGATCCTTCTAGGGTAGTTCCATGCATTTTGATCGCTGTGTCATAATTCTCGAGCATTCCAGAGTACTCACTGATTTTTTGATGAGATATGAATGTGAAGACAGAGGACTGAAAATGAAAGTAAAAGTGCTTCTTCAGGACACGTTCTTGTTTTCTTGCATCGATATCATGATCACTGAGTATTGATTTATAAATCTTCTTCTGTAATTACAGACAATGAACTTGTTAGCAGAGTCGCCTTTTCTCTGTGCGGATCAATTCAACAAGGCATCAGAACCAAAACACTTGCCCACCTACCTTTGCTCATTAGCCATCGCACTAAGTATCACTGAAGCTAGGTCTCCGCCTTGATTCGGATAGATATATAACCTGTGTAATTAATTTACAAGATCATGGATGATGATGAGGATGGACAGGGATATAGATACCACCAGGGATCTAGAGGGATAGAACAGTGACATGGATAGAGAAGGAGAGATATATGGATAGTGGGATGCAACAGCGCCCCGGTCAGATATAAACGGGATAGTGAACGATAAGCACATGCATGGATATGGATATTTACATGGACAAAAGAGGATGAACGGATAGTGAAGTGGATACACAGGAAGCCAAACAATGACACAGATCGAGATGGATACGGATAGTGAGTGACGGGGTGTTATGGGTGGTGGATAGTGATATGGAGAGATAGGTGATGGATAGTGACATGGACAGATAGGTGGCGAATAGTGACATGGATAGATAGGTGGTGAATAGTGACATGGCTAGATGGGTAGTGCATAGTGACGTGGACAGACGAGAGATGGAAGGTGACATGGATAGATGTGACATAAAGGAAGAGCCACCGAAGCTGTCCGTCTTTTTCTCCAGGCTGTACCTGGAAAACTGACTTTGAACCACTGAAATGGTCACTTTTATCTGACCATGTTGTTGCAAAGGGGGGGGGGGGGGGGGAGAGAGAGACAGAGACAGAGACAGAGACAGACAGACAGACACAACAAACAGATAGAGGTCATTTGAATCGAAGAAAATGTTCATCTTTCTCTGGAGAGTGATGAGGACTTTAAATACTTTAAGTCACGAAGTAGGGTTCGTGACCTAAACTATTCAAGTTCCTCATACGTAGCAAGGAAAATGGAACTAAACAGAAGTAGCTGCTCACTTTTTTCTCCATGTTGTTATAGGGTTAGTGATTTAAACCATTTAAAGGTCCTCATCTGTACCAAGGGGGATGAAACTGAACTGATGTAGCTGCTCACCTTTTCTCTCCAGGCTGTTGCAGGGGGAGTGACGTTGCAGCCATCTGGACAGTCGCTGCATCGGAGACGTCCACTCCACAATCCCTTTCCCGCTCATCGTCACCTCCTCTGGTCACCACCGCACCTGCATATACATTGACCACAATCATCAGCATGACTGCTGTCGACTGCATCACCGTCATCATCATTATCGTTGTCGTCATTGTCGTCATTATTGTAAGCGTCAGCCACATCGTCACGTGGTGATCATCGCCGTCGTGAGCCTCTGTAAATAGTTAAAAAGGAATTCTGATTCGTTCGAGTCGAAATTCTAGAGCAAGCTAAACTTTTGGGTGTCACTGCCTATGGTGTGACGAAACACCAAAGACTAAAAATTCGTGGAACTTGGGTGGAAAAAAAGACGTCGAATCTCTGGGGTCCCCCTCGGAGTTAGTGGGTTTTCTACGGCGTTCTGCTCAAGATTTTTGGGAGGATTCGTCCTCCCTCCCACCTCACCCACCCCCTCCCCACCCTGCCTCTTCTTCCAAATTTGATTAATAATGACCTCTCGAGAGGGAAGTTACGGAAATGGAAGGAACTCCCTAGTAATGATAAGCTTTTTGTGTCTTACAGGGAAGCCTTCTATTTTCCCTTGGTATGCACGTTCACAGTTAAGGATTTGTTTTCCTTTCTTTCTTTTTATCTTATTTTTAACTGTTTGGGGAATATCTCATTTATAGTATATAAGAGTTTCTCCAATCCTGTCTGTGTATTGCCGTTTTAGGAGTACAGCGGAGAACTCCGTCGCATGTTGGACGTGGGCTTCAGTTGATATTGTATAGAATGTCTGGATCATTCTGAGTGTAACCCTTAAGCATACAGATTACAGCGTAATACCATTCGGGATTCTTAGGCTTCCCGAGAGCCCCGGACGGAAACTAATATTGTCAGGTCACTCTTCTGATTCATTTGACTGAATGGAGTTTTCTTTGTTTAATTTATGCGTGGAACGTGTGCTGTCAAACTTGTGTGCTGACTCTCGCTGTCTACTGTCGGTGGTACTCGGTGAGATTTCTGTTTGTACCCTCTCCACTGCATTACAGATTGCTTTTAACTTACACGCATGCACACAGCTTGTGGCACCCTCAATACTTTGTTGTAGGAAAAGATCGTCAGAATCATACAGGCTTTGCACGTACACGAGTCCAAGTGCACCTCGTCAAAGAGGCCTCACTGCCTCTGTAATACTATACGTCACTGTCTGTGGGCTGCAACACATCTCTGGTTGTAGAATATGATACGTCAGTGGCTGTTGGCTGTTACACGTCACTGGCTGCAGAATACTATACGTCTCTGGCTGTGGAATATTACACGTCACTGGCTGCGGAATACTACATGTCACTGGCTGTGGAAAAGTACATGTCACTGGCTGTGGAAAACTATATGTCATCGGCTGTGGAATACTGTATGTCACTGGCCATGGAATACTATACGTCACTGGCTGCGGAATACTACATGTCACTGGCTGTGGAATATTACACGTCACTGGCTGCGAAATACTACATGTCACTGGCCATGGAACACTATACATCACTGGCTATGGAATACTACATGACACTGGCTGTGGAATACTACATGTCACTGACTATGGAATACAATACGTCATTGGCTATGGAATACTAATGTCACTGGCTATGGAATACTACATGTCACTGGCTGTGGAACACTATACGTCACTGGCTGCAGAATACTACATGTCACTGGCTGTGGAACACTATACGTTACTGGCTGCAGAATACTAGATGTCAATGGCTGTGGAATACTACATGTCACTGGCTGCGGAATACTATATGTCACTGGCTGTGGAATACTACATGTCACTGGCTGTGGAATACTAATGTTACTGGCTGTGGAATACTACATGTCACTGGCTGCGGAATACTACATGTCACTGGCTGTGGAATACTACTATGTCACTGGCTGCGGAACACTATACATCACTGGCTGCGGAATACTACATGTCACCGGCTGTGGAATACTACATGTCACTGGCTGTGGAATACTACAATTCACTGGCTGTGGAACACTATATACGTCACTGGCTGTGTAATACTACATGTCACTGGCTGTGGAGGATGGAAGGTGGAATATACTCAACACCTTCTTGATGGCCAGTACAACCGCAGCTCGCGAAGCAGACGCACATAGTAGAACGAGAGAAGAAAAGAGACAGTATCTGCATTATTGGCCACTTTCATTAGCTTGCAACAGAAAAACACAAAATGCTACATCGACAAAGCGACAATAACAGTGGGATCACTACAGCAACATCAAAACCACGGATTATTTTGCGCTCATTTTTTTCAGTTACCTCCATTTTTCATAACTTTCAATAGTTTCAAGCACACTTTAATTTAAATGCAGCCATTATCAAAACTAATCACACAAGTCAAGTCAAAGTCAAAACCACTATATCATCTAAAAAAAAAACCGAGAAATTAATACCAGTCGCAACGGTTAAAATACACGGAACAGAGGTTGGTACATAGAATAATCAATGAACAATTCTCTAATATAAAAGGACTTCGCACTGCACTTTCATCATTCAGCCTGCATGCATGTATCCCAAGGTCTTTGACAACATTATGACGTCAGCATTGTATGTTATGTTTAAAAGAAGACCAAACATGAAGGATAAACAATACACAAACAGAGTTACAATAAATGTATAGTAAACATACAACATACGTAAGACGAATAGCTTAAAGATCTTAAAGGTGACCGCACAGAGCAGGAATTGAAACACGTCATTCAAAAATATTGTTTTAAAGAAGTTACCAGGCGTCCAGTCATGATTATTATAATTTCATCCTTTTTTTACGGGAATGGTTGCAGTTTGCAGCTGCACCTCATGCACTGCCTTTTACTATTCGCCATCGTACTCTGATAGGGGTTAACTGTACGCCTGGACGGGAGAGGTGGTGCGAGCACAAACTGCTTCGCGCGCAGCGCTGCCTCACGCAGCGGCAGAGTGAACGTTCTCCCCTGCTACGTTAATTCACATTTTCTGATGTCACTGACCATAGAATATTATATGTCATTGGCTGTGTGAATATTACACGTCACTGGCTGTGGAATACTGCATGTGACTTGCTGTGGAACACTATGCGTCATTGGCTGTGAAACAGTACATGTCACTGGCTGTGGAATGCTGCATGTCACTGTCTGTGAAAGACTATACGTCCTGGCTGTGGAATACTAATGTCACTAGCTGTGGAATACTGCATGTCACTATCTATGAAAGACTATACGTCACTGGCTGTGGAATACTACATGTCACTGGCTGTGGAATACTGATGTCACTGGCTGTGGAATACTAATGTCACTGGTTGTGGAATACTACATGTCACTGGCTGTGGAATACTACATGTCACTGGCTGTGGAATACTAATGTCCCTGGCTGTGGAATACTAATGTCACTGGCTGTGGAATACTACATGTCACCGGCTGTGGAATACTACAAGTCACCGGCTGTGGAATACTACACGTCACTGGCTGTGGAATACTACATGTCACTGGCTGTGGAATACTACATGTCACTGGCTGTGGAATACTACATGTCACTGGCTGTGGAATACTAATGTCACTGGCTGTGGAATACTACATGTCACTGGCTGTGGAATACTACACGTCACTGGCTGCGGAATACTACATGTCAGTGTCTGTGGAATACTACATGTCACTGGCTGTGGAATACTACATGTCATTGGCTGTGGAATACTACATGCCACTAGCTGTGGAATACTAATGTCCCTGGCTGTGGAATACTAATGTCACTGGCTGTGGAATACTAATGTCACTGGCTGTGGAATACTACATGTCACTGGCTGTGGAATACTACATGAATACTACATGTCACTGGCTGTGGAATACTAATGTCACTGGCTGTGGAATACTACATGCCACTAGCTGTGGAATACTAATGTCCCTGGCTGTGGAATACTACATGTCACTGGCTGTGTGGAATACTAATGTCACTGGCTGTGGAATACTACATGTCACTAGGCTGTGGAATACTACATGTCACTGGCTTTGGAATACTACATGTCACTGGCTGTGGAATACTAATGTCACTGGCTATGGAATACTAATGTCACTGGCTGTGGAATACTACATGTCACTGGCTGTGGAACACTAATGTCACTGGCTGTGGAATACGACATGTCACCGGCTGTGGAATACTGCATGTCACTGTCTATGAAAAGACTATACGTCCCTGGCTGTGGAATACTAATGTCACTGGCTGTGGAATACTAATGTCACTGGCTGTGGACTACTAATGTCACTGGGCTGTGGAATACGACATGTCACCGGCTGTGGAATACTGCATGTCACTGTCTATGAAAGACTATACGTCCCTGGCTGTGGAATACTAATGTCACTGGCTGTGGAATACTGCATGTCACTGTCTATGAAAGACTATACGTCACTGGCTGTGGAATACTAATGTCACTGGCTGTGGAATACTACATGTCACTGGCTGTGGAATACTACACGTCACTGGCTGTGGAATACTACATGTCACTGGCTGGCTGTGGAATACTATACGTCACTGGCTGTGCACATGTGGAATACTATACGTCACTGGCTGTGGGATACTATACGTCACTGGCTGTGGATTACAAATGTACTAAATGTCACTGGCTGTGGAATACTACATGTCACTGGCTGTGGAATACTACATGTCACTGGCTGTGGAATACTACACGTCACAGTCTGTACAATACTATACAACATTGACTGTGGAACACCATACGTCACTGGCTGTGGAATATTTTATGTATACTGGCTGTGGAAAACTACACGTTTTCCTCTCTTTATCTTTCCCACTCACTCCCCGTAAAACAGTTGTTTTTTTTTTTTTTTTTTTTTTTTTTTTTTTTACCAATATTCAGATGACAACTGGTACAAAAGCTTTTTTTTTTCAGGGGAAGCTCAGACAAGTATGACTGAAGGAAGTGAAATCCTCTAAGACGTGAAGATAACATCAACTATACGTCCGTAAGATCAACGAAGCCGTAAGATTCCAATGAATAGCCTTTACTCTTTGAAAGACCTCTTATACATGAGAGGGAACGACATAGGTGACAAAAAGGGCAGATTTCGTTTCGTCCTCCACCCCTTTCCATACAAACGCTTTCCCCCGCAGCTTGCCAAGGAAGCATACAATTCCATTAGATGTCAGTAAATCAGCTTTAATATTTTGACGTTAAAAAAAAGCTCTTGAACGGGCGGAGGGTATGAAAGGAAATCGTTTGGTTCTTTTCATTCTTTTGGAAACGTCGCCATCAGTTACTTTGAGCATGATGACTTTTGTTTCCGAAATGAATATAATTACTGGTTTGTTTGAAAACTTGTGTCGCAGAGAAATGGACAGGTCGCAGGACCATCCCGACTGGAACCAAATAGAAAGGGCGTAATTGCACCAACAAGAACGGCTGTGAATCAAACGCCAGATATAAACAAGCCTGCTTTTGAATGAGCGTTGTCGTTTGGAAAATGCCAGGCAATAGTCAGTCTCGCCATTAAATGAAGAGATAGCCAACTGTTCGTTATTCAATAAAAAAAAAAAATAGGAAGACATGAACTTTAACAACAAAATGTAAAAAACGGTCAAAGAATGAAAAGGTACGAACTATCAAGACTCCTGAATGTACACTCTTTAAAGGCAAGGCGAATGGCAGGTAATCTAATCAAACTGTACACAACATTTATTAACTAGGAAGATACGTGGCTTGAGTCCCGCTTGAAATTATCATTATACGATAAAACAAAAATTCAAGAGGGTACGGTGCATGCTAAATTTCATTAGTAACACATGTAAACAGTGTTTGTTGTGTTGTTGTTGTTTTTTTTGTCTTGGTTTTTGGTGTGTGGGCTTTTTTTTGTGTTTGGTCTTTTTTTTTTTTTTTTTTTTTTGCAATAGAGTTCGTAACCTGTGGAACTCACCGTTACCTGATCTTAAAA
>JADBJO010000437.1:177500-185000 GCA_016801955.1 Conus betulinus
TTTCTCTCTGTGTGTGTGTGTGTGTGTGTGTGTGTGTGTGTGTGTGTGTGTGTGTGTGTGCGTGCGAGTATGTGAGTGTGTGTATGAGAGAGAGAGAGAGAGAGAGAGAGAGAGAGAGAGAGAGAGAGAGAGAGAGAGTGTGTGTGTGTGTGTGTGTGTGTGTGCTGTGTCTGTGTGTGCTTGAAACGCCACAAGCAGCATCGGAACTTTGGCTAGCTGGACAAGAACTGTTCATTCTGGCTCAGCAGGTATGGTCTGTGTGGGGGCAGTATCTCGCTGATGGCAATTTCCGGCTGGCGGTGGAGGGCCCTGTCTATTGCTCTTCAGTTGTTCCCACTTGAATCAGAATCCGTTCAATACCTGGAGCGCGAAATGTTATCATTGTGGACACTTTGGTTAACTTATTTCTGTAGGCATGGCAGCAGCTGCTTGGCCCCACCTGACTAAAGCAGTTAGTCGATGTAGAATGGACCGACTACAATCTGAAAAAGAAAACGCTGCCTGTAATGAACATACATTTGTGTGGGGGTGGGGTGCAGGTAGCGGGGGGGGGGGGGGGGGGGGGGAATATGGGGGGGGGGGCATGTGTTAATTTATTTTCCTTTTTCTCCCTTTCTGCTTTTTATTGGTGGTTCTTTGGAAATCCTTTGTTGGTGGTCTCTTTTCCTGTGGTGGTTGATCGCATCATATTTCCTGTGGTGGTGAAAACATCATATTATATATATATATATATATATATATATATATATATATATCTGTCTCGTCGACGTCAATATCTTACACTGTGGTGTAAATAAACTAAAAGACAAGAAAAAAGAAAGAAACAAACAATAAAATCCATATCAAATCAGATCTTTCAAAACGTTCAAGAACTGCATACAGATGAAAAAAATTTCTTTCGATTCAGTAGTAACTAAAAAATTACATGTGATGGAACAACTGTGAACAAGGCTTAAAACGCACAAGAATTGCTAAAAAAAAAAAAAAAAAAAAAAAAAAAAAAAAAAAAAAAAACCCTTTCCTGCGTAAAATGGTAAATCAGATGAAAAACATTCATCTCTCTCAGTAACTCACCAGACTTTTTATCTGCTCTGCTGTCACTTGTATATGTCTAGCATCAACAGAGTCCCAGCACTGCACGAACATGCTTTATAGTGAAAGGGAATGCACTCACTGCGGAACATGCTTCATAGTGAAAATGCACTGCGGGAATATACTGCGGGGAATGCACTGCGGAACATGCTTTATACTAAAAAGGGAATGCACTGCGGAGCTTTTTCATGCTGATGAGTATTCTCCTGGAAACGAAAGACAATCCGAGACTAGCGTGAAAAAAAAAAAAAAGTTCTGTTCGATGGATAAAAGTGAACAGTTCTCACATGCTGTCAGTGAAAGCTATGACACTGAAACTCAGCTCCCTCTTTTCCATCCTGTCTTCCCGCCACGTCTTGTGACTCACCTATTGCCATTTTCTGTTCCTGTCCTGCCTGAACCCCTTTCTGTTGCGTCCAGTACACGGCCATTATCCCCTACATTTATATTCATATGTTATCTCTCGTCCGCTGTCGTCGTCTTTTCAAACTTATGTTATTAATTTTTTTTTTTTTTTTTTTTTTTTTTTTTTTTTTAGCATGGCTACGAATCCCTATATGAGCAAGGGCATTGCCTAAAACAAAACCCACCCCCTGTATGCGTGCATACACAGTGTAGTGCATGTGTAAAGATCCCTTACACATCGCCACTCCTAGACAGGGTCTAGCCTGTGTCGCCGGGGGACGGCTCCTGGAGATGTGGGGCGATCGGCGAAGGAGCGCTGCCTGACTGTGACTACCGTGGCCTGGAATACCGTGCTGTTTGTGGGGTGACAGACATGGGGGCACTCCTTAGGGGGTTGGGCTGGAAAAATTGCCCTCTCGGCTACAGAATCTAGTTACACTTAAGTTTATATTAGCCGTTAGTAACGGCTATTCTCGTAAAATAAAATATCGGGCATCATCTGTGGCCCATAATGAAGACATCTACAAATTTTCAGAAAGATCGGAACGCACACACACACACACACACACACACACACACACACAGAGAATTTCTTCGTTCCCATTGTAAAGTATTCCCTGTTCTATATAAGAACTGGGAGTAAAACAAAGGAAACGGGAGACGCATCAGTGAAGCAGAGGCTCAGAGGGCAACAGCGGATAGATGTAGGCTCCAGTCTGACATGGATTTGGTGGTCTTTGAGAAAATAAAGGTACACACTGTTACTATCATTCAGACAGCAGTTAGAACAGTCTGTTTTCTTGGAGCCAAAGAGATACGAAATTACAGAAAAAGAAATCTGGAAGGCATGACATAACAGCGACATTTGGAAGACTTCAAACTTAAAGAGTAAGCCTATCTAGCTTCAAATTTCGCCTTAATTTTGTTCGGTTGCTTACACAGCAGAGCTGCTTGCAGATTTGATGTTGACTGCCATCGTCGCGTGTGTTGTCAACACAGGCGTGCCCGCGCAGTCTTTGCATTTATCTGTGCAAGTGTGTCAGAGGGAGAAGAGAAGAATGCGGGGGAGGGGGGGGAGGGGTGGGTGGGAGGGAGGGTAAGTGTTTGATGATTTCCACGTAATATCTTATGAATCTGGGAAAAAAGAAGCAAGGAGGGAAGGGTGAAGGGGAGAGAGAGCAGCGCGCGCGCGCGCGTGTGTGTGTGTGGGGGGGGGGGGGGGGGGGGGGAGGAGAAGGGGATGGGAAGGGGATAGAGGTGGTGGTGTTAGGTGAGGAGATTGCATAACGGGTGAGAGGGATGGTGACAGATGTACATGCATATCGCAAAATCAGAAAAAAAAGGAACATGGAGGGGGGAGAGTGAAGGTGGAAGGGAGGCTGTGTGTGTGTGTGTGTGTGTGTGTGTGTGTGTGTGTGTGTGTGTGTGTGTGTGTCTGTGTGTGTGTGTGTGTGTGTGTGTGTGTGTGTGTGTGTGTGTGTGTGTGTGTGTGTGTGTGTGTGTGTGCGTGCGTGTGTGAGCGCGTGCGTGTGTGAGTGCGTTCGAGCTCCCTGTGTGTGTGCGTGCGTGCATGCGTGTGTGCGTGCGCGCGGGCGTGTGTGTGTGTGTTATGTGTGTGCGTGTGAATCTGATCTATAAGTGTAAGACTGTAAGCTGAAGGCGCAGACAGTGAACAGATCCAGCCTTCAGTTTACTGTAACCATCCTCAACACCCTCAGCATCCGTCGGTCGCCCTACCTGCCACATATTACGTCTGTTCGACTTCAAGGTTGCCAGTTGTAAGTACGCTTACGGTGTTTCCACTTGTCGTAGTTTGTCTTTCTCGCGTTTAAAACACGAGTTTAGAGTCACATTAGGGTAGAGAATCAAGATGCCAATATTCGCCAGGAATAAACACTCTTAATTTCCGTCAGAAAGGAAAAAAAAATGACATGTGTTTATGTACTTTTGACTTCTTCCAATAAAGACAGATCATTTCAAAAACTGCGATGTGGGATTGCTTGACGTTGTAGTTTTTTTCGTTATAACAGCATTACTTTTTTTTGACGGCGCGAAGGATTCAACATTTTCAGAAGTCTAAATAGACACTTAGTTTAAATGTGTGTTGTGTGTGTGTGTGTGTGTGTGTGTGTGTGTGTGTGTGTGTGTGTGTGTGTGTGTGGTGTGTGTGTGTGTTTTCATGTGGCGCGCTTACAGTATCCCACAATATCTTCTTCAGTTCAAGCATCAACCCGGACAAAGACGAAAACTGTCTCATCATCCGATAAACAAAGTCAAAAGTCGGTCTCAATGCACATATAACTTCATCAGTCAAAAGTGTTAAGCTGGTATATCATCCGACGTCTAAATACATATCGCAGACGTCGGTACAGCAGCGTGAGCGTTCATATATTTCTTTCGTCACAATTTATGAGGCAACGTTCACTGTGAAGTAAAGTCGTTCAGTAGCGCCATGTGAAATTCTTACTCACTGCTCTGGGTTGGGCTTTCAATGCTTGTGTGCATTTTCTTCAAAACTTCATTTTTTTAAAAACTTTTTTTTTTGTGCCGGGTTTTGTTTTACTTACCTTTTTGAGCAATGATTTGGAATGGAATAGTGTGTGGTTTTGTTCACAGATGTTGGACATATTCTTTCGTCAAGGGTTAAAAAAATTCTTTCGTCAAAAGCAGGCCTCCCCTAATCCCACGCCATGGGTTCAGTGACCCGCCTCCCCTAATCCCACGCCACGTCTCCACGTCATAAAGTCAAGATTGACAGAGCTTAAATAACGCCACTGCAAAAACTGATAGCCTAAGAGAGATATGATGTGGATCGTTACCTGACCATTGCTCTGGATTTGTTTGACTTGCTGTACTGTAGCATGCAGATTGTAATAAATTGGATTTAACATCGCAGTTCGGGAGAGTTGCTTCACTAAATAAATCTCTGGTATATATCAGTATGGTAACACTGACTCACCGAAGAGCAGTTTTTTTTTTTTTTTTTTTTTTGGTAACATGCCCATGCTGAAGTGAACATTATACATATGGATAGTTAGATAGGTGTGTGTGTGTGTGTGTGTGTGTGTGTGTGTGTGTGTGTGTGCCACGTGCGCGCGCTATGTGTGTGTGTGTGTGTGTGTGTGTGTGTGTGTGTGTGTGTGTGTGTGCGCGTGCGTGTGTGAGCGCGTGCGTGTGCGAGTGCGAGTGCGTTCGAGCTCCCTGTGTGTGTGTGTGTGTGTGTGTGTGTGTGTGTGTGTGTGTGTGCGTGTGTGTGGTATATATCAGTACGGTAACACTGACTCACCAGCAGGGTTTTTTTTTTTGGTAACATGCCCATGCTGAAGTGAACATTATACATATGGATAGTTAGATAGGTGTGTGTGTGTGTGTGTGTGTGTGTGTGTGTGTGTGTGTGTGTGTGTAAATACAGACACATATACATAAAACATACATGTATAAATTATTATACTCAAAAACATGACTGACAATGCTTAGGTTGTTAAACAGCTGAGCGACCACTCTGACTGTTGACACATTTTGATCTCCCTTGTATCGATCAATGGATCCTGGATTTTTTTTTTTTTCAATTCTTACATACTGAATTCAGTTTTTATGCAAATCGTTTCCTGTCAGTACTGTCTTCTCACTTTTTCTTTTCTACACTTCACTGATTGCTTGTAGGGTGCCACTGGATTCTGCTCTAGAAGCTTTGGTGGTGTGAAAATACCACAGACATGTAAGTGTATACTACTTCCTTTGATGCCAAGGGAGGAGCGCCAGTAAATCAGCCATGTCCCCGCTGATGAGTCTGAGTCAACAGACGAAAGGCCTCTGAGCAGGCGATACACTGGTTTTCTTTTCAAGACAGGCTATATTCGTGACCCTATCCTGCTCCTGGAGAATGAATTTTCATACTTTAACGCCCTCTTTTTCAGTCCAGAAGCTCCCCCCCCCCCCCCCCCCCCCCCCCCCCCCCACACACACACACACACCTTCCCTTCTTTTGTAACTCTTGGCATCGATTTGGCACTTTCTGCCCTATTCTGGTACTTGAAAAGACCTCTCGGCATGATTACATAACTTGCCCACGCATCATTTTCTAAACACACGTCACACTAAAATGATCGTGTATAAAGCTAAACCCACGACATGTTGTAGATCTAAATTGATCAATGACGATCCTAACAAATAAAGCCGAAATGTTTCTAACACTGGTGATGTTTACAGGAAGATGGACAAAACCAAGATCATGGCACTTCTGATGTTGTGGTGCCTCGCCCTCCCCATCACTGACCCCGTGGATGGACGGCCGAGTCACCAAGCTGTAAACCGGAGAGGTAACTGGACCGACAGTTCATGCAGATCTAGTTGCAAAGTGAGACGACGGCAGACGGAAATCTAAACAAATCATAAATAAATGTTAGCGAACCGCCAAGAGAAACGTGGATAAACAAGTCACAAGACAAAACAGGACGCGTTTCGACCTCTTAGGTCTTCTTCAGGCAAGACACAAACAAACAGGACAATGAAAATGAACGAATTTGTCACTTAGCTTAGATCTTTTCAGCGCAAGGTAGGCGTTTCAACGCCTACATTGCGCTGAAGAGATCTAAGCTAGGTGACATTCGTTCATTTTCATTGTCCTATTCGTTTGTGTCTTGCCTGAAGAAGACCTAGGAGGTCGAAACGCGACGTGTTTTTGTCCTGTGACTCGTTTGTCCACGTTTCTCTTGGCGGTTCGACAGTTCATGGTTCAGACTGTAGGAACGGATGGACCAGGGAGGACACAGTAGGAAGAACAGTGCCATCAGTGGGAACAGGACAGGACAGGGGCAGGGTCTGGGAGAAGGGTTAGTCGTCAGGATTACACAGAACAGGACACGGATG
Organism: Conus betulinus; assembly: GCA_016801955.1. Classification (NCBI taxonomy): domain Eukaryota; kingdom Metazoa; phylum Mollusca; class Gastropoda; order Neogastropoda; family Conidae; genus Conus; species Conus betulinus. Next base: position 183,867 of record JADBJO010000437.1, read on the forward strand.
TCCCAGCAGGACGCAGGATGGGACAGGCATAAGCGGAAACAGGATATAGCAGGAGCCACAGGACGGGACAAAGTAGGACATTCAGAAAAAAAAAAAAACACGGATGATGATGGCACACACACACACACACACACACACACACACACACACACACACACACACACACACACACACACACACACACACACACAACTGGACAGCATTGCTGGACAGAGCGGGGAAGTGTTGCTTGGGACTGGGTAGGACAAAGAGAACAGGCATGACAGCACAGGGCTAGGCAGGACAGGATCTGGCGTGAGCTGGAACAACACAGGGAGAACATAACTGGATCCTACGGAGCGCATACCCGAGTAGAACGGACAGGGGGGAAACAAAACGTGTACAGAATGATACGAGAGTCCGGACTGAACAGGAGGACGCAAGACAAGACAAGGCGTGACGGGACAGGGCTAAACATGACGGAACAACAAAGGATACGACAGGGTAGAACATGACAGGACAACACGGGGCATGACAGGACAGGACAGGGCAAAACATGACAGAACAACAAGGGATAGGACAGGGTAGGATAGGACAGGACAACACGGGGCATGACAGGACAGGTCAAAACATGACAGAAACAACAAAGGATAGGACATGACAGGACAACGCGGGGCATGACAGGACAGGGCAAAACATTACAGAACAATAAAGGATAGGACAGGGTAGGACATGACAGGACAACACGGGGCATGACAGTACAGAGCAAAACATGACAGAGCAACAAAGGATAGAACAGGGTAGAACATGACAGGAAACACGGGGGCATGACACAGGGCAAAACATGACAGAACAACAAAGGTAGGACATGACAGGACAACACGGGGCATGACAGGACAGGGCAAAACCTGACAGAACAACAAAGGATAGGATGGGGTAGGACATGACAGGGCAACAAGGGGCATGACAGGACAGGGCAAAACATGACCGAACAAACAAAGGATAGGACAGTAGGATATGACAGGTAGGGCATGACAGGACAGGGCAAAACACGAGGCATGACAGGACAGGGGCAGGAAACAGCGGGATAGTGCATGATGGACAGGACAGGGCAGGACATGACAGGACAGGGCGTGGCAGGAGAGGACAACACAA
>JADBJO010000437.1:195000-202500 GCA_016801955.1 Conus betulinus
ACCAAGCACAATGCCCACATGCTGCGGATCGTTTTATGCCAACACAGCTTGCCTAAGGAAGACATCGCGGAAGACATCGTTGTTAGGATTCCGTTATGAGAAAAAACCAGAGGGGTGGAGAGAGTGCGAGAAGGAGGGTGAGGGGGCAGGGGGAAAGGTGTATAATGTGAAAAAGGGAAGCGATGGAAGCGCGTTTGGTCAACACTTGATGCTAGCTCATTTTTATTGACGTCATGTGAAAAAAAAAAAAAAATTGGTAGCCGGACGGTCGCATAGGGTGAGAACATCCGCTTGCTCGTCCGAAGATTTAGTTGTCACAATTGTCAAACGGACAATCGGAGCGTGCGTGTCTTTGAGCCCTGTCATCAATACATTCACAAAATGTTCAGGAACTGCTTAATAGTTCTGCACAGTGAGCTCTCCGTCCCATGCACTGAGTTTTCATACAATATTGCTCATGCCGTTTCCACGCATTTTTTTTTTTTTTTTAATTCTCTCACCATCTTTGGCAACCCCCCCTCGGAAGTTAAAGGCTCCTGATTGTATAGACGTGAAAGGCCAACCTTTCAGGGAAGAACGTGTTCGTGGTTTTAGGTGAATTGTAAGCACAAACAAAAACAGACCTGCACGCTTTAGCCATTCCCTGCGCCGCCTTCTGGAAGGATACGGTTGGCCACTTGATCCATTCATCACAATCTGAGATAAGATAGCCTGTTGTATGGTCAGCAGGTTAGCAGTACAACAAGACAAAGAATCGCGAAATGCCGAGATGATCATCTTGCCATAGGTCACACGTCTTCATACAGTGTGGGCTGGAGGGGAGGGGGGGGGGGGTGGGAGGGGGGGGGGAAGAGTATGGTGCACGAGGATGACAGGGATGGTTTTAAAAGGCACTGGACTCGAAGCAAACTACACATGAACGAACAAAAGTGATGTAAAGTAACGCCTGTTTAATGTATACAAAAAATAAGCGACGATTTTTTTAATGAATGTTACAGATACAAAAAAAAAAAAAAAAAAAAAAATACGGAATAGATAACGTTCATTCACGCTGTCTCTGTCTCTGTCTGTCTCTCTCTCTCTCTCTCTCTCTCTCTCTCTCTCTCTCTCTCTCTCTCTCTCCACTTCTTTCTGTCTCTCTCTCTCTCTCTATCTCTCTCCGACTCCGTTTGTCGGACTAAACCAAAAAAAAAAAAAAAAAAAAAAATTTTTCAGGGGAAGGGGCCTAGAGTGAAGGGGGGTGGGGGATGGATTTATTTCACAAATGCGCACACATACATACCTCTACGCTATTTACTATGTATACACAAAGTAACGCATTGCCCGCCAACTGTTCGATGTTGACCAACGTGTGTGAACACAGAGGCGGTCGTGGACATTGTGGCTATGGCCCACGGGAGGAGGGACGCTCGTGTGGTACGACGGCCGGCCGTTCATCGTCCGGAGCGACGCCATTGATTACGGCTACCTGGGGTCCGTGTTCGAGACGGCCGAGGAGGAAGGTTACCATAGAGAAGACGCCGCAAGATGTGAGTAGGAGAGCGCGCGCGCTTGCGCGCGCGCGCGTGTGTGTGCGTGCGTGTGTGTGTGTGTGTGTGTGCGTGTGTGTGTTCACGCGTGTCTGTGTTTGTGTGTGTGTGTGCGCGCGCGTGTGTGTGTGTGTGTTCGTGTGTGCGTGTGTGTTTGCAGATGCGTGCAAACGCCTGAGGTGCATGCAGGCAATGCAACATTCTCTTTATGGGTAGAGTGGAAATGGGGGGGGTGGACTTTTACGTTGCTTGAAATTTTTTTTAGCACTTAGAGGATGCATGTAAGAACACGGCGGGAAAAAAAAAAAACACTTCGTTCGTACGTCAGTTGTTTCCTTTGGTGTGGTTTGGAGGAGGGGCATGAGGACTTCGCATTGCTTGAAATTAACTTTTGACTTAAAATCTTGCCGGATCACTATAAGAACCCTTGAAAAAGGCTTTCGTATGTCAGGCGTTTATCTGGTGTTTTAGTTTCTGTGCTTTAATAGCGAGTGTTTTCCTGTTTTGAGACGTTTTCAAGGTAAGAGTTTGCATTTGTTTTTCTTTTTTAAACAAAGTCTAGACGTGACTGCGAGTGTGTAAACGTACGTGTGTGTGTGTGTGTGTGTGTGTGTGTGTGTGTGTGTGTGTGTGTGTGTGTGTGTTTGCCGTTCGTTCTTTTAAAAATTCCATTACGAGAACATTGATCTGATTGCATTTTTTCCTACTATACTTTTTAGATGGAGCATTCCACTTGGCTTGATAATCCTTAGGCACATTCCTGCAGATACACGTCTTTACACATGTAGTTAGTTCGTAGAAAGGCAGCCCACCAAATGACCGACACGACATTAGTCTTCTCCCTTGCCTATAAACCGGACTGACGGGGGGGGGGGGGGGGGGGGGGGGGAACACGTACGTTTTACAGCTATGTCAGGTGTCAGAAACATTTACAAGCTGATCCTTTCGGGAGTTTTGATGTAATTTAGAGTACCGTTGGTATGAACAAAACTTCTCAAAACCATAAGTGATTCGTATAGGTGGATGGACGGATGGATAGATATGGACAGATGGTAAACAGCGATACATATGTACGGAAATGTCTCCGTGAGTGCTTGTTTCTGTATATCAATAAGGCAAATTGCTCTGCGTTTCTAAATCTCTTTACCCAAGGAAGATGTGTAACGATGGACGGATAAACGGCAATACATATGTACAGAAATGTCTCCGTGAGTGCTTGTTTCTGTATATCAATAGGACAAATTGCTCGGCGTTTCTAATTCTCTTTACCTAAGAAAAACGTGCAACGATGGACAGATGGATAAAAAGCAATACATATGTACAGAGATGTCTCCATGAGCGAGTACTTGTTTCTGGATATCAGTAAGCACAATTGCTCTGCCTTTCTGAATCGATTTCATCTAAGAAAAGCGTGCAACGATGGGACAAACAGCAATACATACGTACAGAAGTGTCTCCGTGAGTGAGTGCTTATTTCTATATGTAAAAAAAAACAACAAAAAAAAAAAAAAAACTGCTGTGCGTTTCTAAATCTCTTTACCTGAGAAAAACGTGTAACGATGGACAGATGGCTAAAACAGTAAATAAGTATAGAAATGTCTCCGTGAGTGCGTGTTTCTGTATCAATAAGACAAACTGCTGTGCGTTTCTAATTCTCTACCTAAAACAGCCCTGATATGACCCTTTGCGGACGGCTGGGCTATATGCAACAATACCTTACCTTACCTCTATCTAAAAAAAAAACAAAAAAAACGCTTTGCGTTGCTTCAGGCCCGATCGACCAGGACAAGCTCCAAGTGCAGAAGGTGGACTTCCAGGTGGCGGACAACGTGAAGCAGCACTTCACCGAGGAGTATGATATCACCGAGGGCCCCGAACCTCAGTTGGTGGTCCGCCGTGGGCAGCAGTTCACCATCCAGCTAGACTTCACCCGGCCCTACGAGGAGAAGGACGACCTGCGCCTCGTCTTTCAGATTGGTGAGCGTCTCTGAAACTTTTTTTTTTTTTCTCTTCCTGTTCCGGTTGTCTCCCTCAGAACCGGCCTCAGCGTAGGTAGATGTGGAGGTGGTGGTGGTGCGTGTGTGTGTGTGTGTGTGATCTACAAGGTTATGTGAACAGTGTTTGCTTTAAACTGACCGGAAGGATTCAGTCGGCAGCCTGGTCTGGCTGCCTTCCGGAGAGTGTGTGAGCTTTTCCAAGGCAGACGTATCAAGATATAAGGAAGACTTGACCACGCCCCTCCCCCACCCCCCACCCTCCGCTCGGCTTCACTTCTCCATCTGTATTCCAGTCAGGCTCGTCTGGAAAAGAGTAGATAGTCTCGCAAATAACAAATATTGTATTGTCTCGCACTTAATACATATTGAATGGTTAGTCTCTCAGAGAACGAATATTGAATTCGCGTGTGAAATGTCAGAGGTATATTGAAACGAACATCGACAGATATTCAGCTAAGAGGGAAAGTGGGGGGGGGGGGGGGGGGGGGGGGGGGGGGAGGGGGAAGAGATGAATGACGCTGGCAAGTGAGGTTTCACGCAAAAAAAAAAAAAAAAAAAAAAAAAAAATTTACGACGGTGAAAGTAGTAGCTTAGTTAGCCATTTTTTCATGCATGCCCTTTACTACAAAACTGGTTCTAAACGATAAAAAGCATGAAGGGAGAGAGAGAGGAGGGAAGGTTGAGATTAAATGTCGACTGAGAGGGAGAAAAAGGAAGAAGAAATTGAAGAAGGGAGATGGGGAGGGAGAACGGGGGACGGGGGGTGGGGGGGGGGGGGGGCAGAGTGAGGGAAGAGATGGCAAAGCCAGGAGGAAGGCGAGCAAAAGAAGGAAAATGCTCCTGGAAACGTGCAAGCGTCGCACGCCGGAAAATCCCATTTCCCAGTCGCCCCCCCCCCCCCCCCCCCACCCCCCCTCCCCATCTCGCCACTCCGCTAGACTGTATCACCCGGGTACTAGACGTTCCTTATAAACACATAAAACGAAGTGAGCGGCGTGGACGTATATGGGGATGTTAAGGATATTCAAATTTTGTTTATTACGGTAGTTGCAATCTGCGGGAAATTGTTTTGCAACTTTTCATATTTTTTTTTGTGTTGTTTTTAATCTTGTTTTTTGTTTTTGTCTGTGACGTCTGAGGACCTTCGTCGAAAATCGAAAATTCACTCTTTGGTGGCTTAGTATCGTGTATTGGGAACGCATTACTTTGCCACTCGCGCTGTGTGATTGCTTTTGGGGCCGTTTTCCATATTCGTTTGAAAAATCGACACAGAAAATGTGTGTGTGTGTGTGTGTGTGTGTGTGTGTGTGTGTGTGTGTGTGTGTTTCCCAGGTGATTATCCGATATCCAGCCAAGGGACGCTAGTGGTGGTCAGGCTGACCAGTGAGATCAAGGAGAAGCAGTGGGGGCCAAGGTGACCCAGCAGTCCGGCAAGACGCTGACTCTGGCCGTGTCCAGCCCTCCCGACTGCATCGTGGGCAAGTGGCGCTTCAAGGTGTACGTGGTGGTGAAGGGGGGCGGCGGCGGGGTCTCCGTGCTCCGCTACAACCACAAACACTTTGTTTACATGCTCTTCAACCCATGGTGCAAAGGTAGGTAGGGCCAGTTGAATGGCCCCTTGTGTTGGAGTAACGGGAGTTGTGAACAGGAATCTTGGGTCTTTGTTTCTGCTTAGGCAGTTGAAATGTTTTTATCCCTTTTTGTCACACGATTACGCTGTTACCGTGTCAGTTACGAGAATTACTCAAAATAGGGTTACAAAGAGGAATCTAGAGAGCTTTCTTTCCCTTGAGCAGAGCCAGTTTTTGCCACACCATAAAATCGCTCGGATCGTTGGTGTCAAGTCTAGAAAACGGCACAGCAAGAAAAATCGTGGATATTCTCGCACGTGTGGGGGAAACTCTGCAATCTGCGAGGTTGTGTTATGCAGCTTTAATACCTGTGAAGTCGGAAGACATTTGTCAAATCTACCTGTCTCTTTTGCATTGTGTAATGATTCTTTCTTTGCATCTTGTTCTCGCGTGTCTGTGTTTCGGCTCGGCCAAGTCAGTTCTTTTTATCACACACCACCACGAAACGACTGGAAACCTCGGAATCGCAGGACGGTGTCATGAAAAGCTGACCAAGCTATTTCAGATACCACTTTGTACTTGCGTTGTTGTAAAGTTGGTGCCTGTGTCATGTTGTCTTCTGCCGATCCTTCCAGAGGATCCTGTGTACATGGAAGGCGCCATGGAGCGGGGAGCCTACGTGCTGCGGGAAGACGGCAGACTGTTTCTGGGGACCTACAGGCAATGGACCGCCAAGCCCTGGAATTTTGGGCAGGTACGTAAGCCTAGACGTGTTGTGTATGTTAGGTGGTTCCCGAGTGATTCAAAATAGTGTAGAGAAGAGCCAGCGCTGATGTTGATCCCAGACGAAGTTTGCGGTCGAGTCTGGCTTGAACGTACGCCCAGCGTACAGCCTCTTGTGAGCCCTCTTCTGCTAAACTTCAGAGGTAGACATGCCAAGAAAAGAAACTTCAGAGCCAGACGTTTGATGTAACATCGCTTCGGAAAATGGAGCTGGCATATCCAACCGTTCGGCTGCAGGTGGAACCTGTCGAAGCTATGAATGCCAACTGACTGACTGGAGACGGATCAGATCTGGGATGAACTGTTCTGGTGGAGATGAAAATAGTAAAAAAAAAAAAAAAAAAAAAAAAAAAAAAAAAAAGTGGTGGTGGTAAGGGAACACTGGGGGCGACAGCGCTGTAGGGCTTTTGAAGTCGGCACATTCTCAGAAGTGAGAACTTGCTAAGTCGTCTGCCGGTGCGCTTGTCATCAGGAAATCTGCGAACATTCTCGCGCTCTTACCCTCTGCTCGATATGCTGCTGTGGCATGTATTTATTACAAGTGGATCAAATACGCGATTGCCCGCTTTCGTTTGTTTTGTTTTTGGTTTTAGATTAACTGAAAGTCGGTCACGAACTCTGCAACGGATGGGTACGAGATAGATCGCATTATGGTAGTGTCTTTGTCCCTACGCCTTTAAGAAAAACAAAGTCCTATGAAAACGTATATTTGAGCTAATTCCTCTTAGAGCAAACGTACCTATGTGCCGGAGTCTTTGTGTCAGATCGGTTATCGGGTGTGTGCATGATTTATTTTCAAGAAAATTACCATTTTGTAACTTTTTTTTTTTTAAACGCCGCGGTTTTTTTGAATTAAATCAACCGTTGCAGGTTCAGTGAAAATTGAAGTACAGAAATCCCCCAAAAGCGGGGAAACGCACACACGCGCGCACAAATCCATATACGCATACCCAGGGAGGAGAGATGGTGGAGTGAAAGAGCGGGGCACATGCACACTTGCATGCACACTGGCACACAAGTCAACGGACGGACACACACGAGGGGTGAAGGGAGAGCGCACGAACGTGTATATCGTGAGGAGCGTGTGCACACATCAAAACGAAAGATCGGTAGGTTACATTTGGAAACGTCCTTAAGATCTCAACATGCCTTCCCCTCCTGCCCCCCCCCCCCCCCCAAAAAAAAAAAAAAAAAAAAAAAAAAGTCACGGAGATGTTGACACTACAGACACGCCGTCGCAAAGTGACGTCAGGACATAAATTGTCCTCTCTCCATCCCCACCCCCACCACCTCCCACCACTTCCCCGGTTGTATCGGTTTCGCCACTCCCCATGACTAAGATGTTAACCACCTTAAGCGGTCCATGTGTGTGATACGGTGGTGTGTGTGTGTGTGTGTGTGTGTGAGAGAGAGAGAGAGAGAGAGAGAGAGAGAGAAAGTGTGTGTGTGTGTGTTCCTCCAACCTTTTCTATTTTCCTTATTTCTTTTGTAGGTAGGGCCTCTATTCCCGAATTCCACCCCCCACCCCCCATCCCCTCTCCGCTCTCTCCTTCCTTCACCACTGACTCGAACATGCACCAACCTAATCTGTCGGTTCCATTGCTGATGGACATTCTAACG
>JADBJO010000437.1:205000-232500 GCA_016801955.1 Conus betulinus
AAGAGTCCAATTAGTAAGTAAGTACAGTTTCTTACATTGATTATCTCATACTTATGAGGTTACTTTTAAGTGAGTTAATCATTTACCTACGACTAAATATAGATAAAATATACGAAGGGACCATCTTCATCCGTCCCCTACCTCTCACTGATGTCTCCCATATCAAAGCCATTTGTAGTTTTCTAGGTTTAACATGAGGGTTTGGTTGGTTTGGTTATTTCTGTTATGATTCCCTCCCCCGCCCCCCCCCCCCCCCCCCCCCCCCCCCCCCCCCCCCTCGTCCAATATCACCTAGAATGGCTAGAAGTTAGATTTGAAACTAACAATAATAGCTCTGTTAAGTAGGTACCCAAGGTCTGACCGGTGCGTTGGGCTATAATGCAGGTCAGGCATCCAGGTCGTAGGCTTGAGCCTGTTAAATCCTCATCTTAGTCGTTGACCCTATCAGCTACGAATCGTGCGTAGTGTGCTCTTGAAACTTAGCAGATGAGGTGTAACGTGTATGGACTAGTCCGCACGCAGTGACGATACCTTGATGAAACTGAAACGGTTGATCAAAAGTCTGGGTTTCTCCAGAAATTGCTCCAATTGTTCTGTAAGTTATCCCAGCAGTAACATGAAAACGTAACGGTCTATAGAACTGAAAGTTTCGTAGCTGAAAACCTTCAAACGAGTGAAAGAGTTCCAATCGTTTCATCCACCAGTCCGATGAAGCTTATATATATGTGTATAATATATCGATGATGCAGCACACTTGAACGGGAAGACGAATCGGTGACCAAAGTTGTTTCAACACAATTGTCTTTTATTTATATCTTATTTCCCCGAAGCTGGAGTATGGCTGCCTTAATGGCGGGATAGAAAAACGGTCATACACACAACTCAACTCCCTTTGTTGGGCAGATGGGTTTAATACTTGCCTGTCTATATAGGAAGTGTTCGCAGGAGTATCAGCCTGCGTACGCAAAAGAAGAAGAAGAAAAAGAAGAATCTACATCTTGTAACACGTGTCGGACATTCTGGAGAAAAAAAAAGAAGTAAAGCCGAGGGGAGATGCTCATTTAAACGTGGGAAGATGAATCGGCGAGTACGTTGCTTAAATCTTCTATGGATACCTTTTATTCACATCTTCTGACGTGTATAAGAAAGTCGTGGGGAGAAGTATTCTTATATCTGAAATGATTACACCCGACAGGAGACGCATCAAACGCCCTTGCAGCATGGTGCAAGACTTTCGTTCCAATTTTGATGAGCAGTTTTAGGCATGACTAGAACCACACGGAAGAGTGTCAGAATCATCAACCGGTTGACTGCGGCCACCATACAGAAGAAGAATTTAAAGGAATTTCTTTTTTAAATTCCATCAAAACCGGACTTAAAATCTTATCTGGAGGGCTACAAAAACAGCTGCTTCTCAAAGCAAGTTAACCTGTTGAATATTTGGAATAGTTTACTTCTGAAACAGAACTCTGAAGGTAAACACATTTATAGCTACTATTCGCTCTGTCCTGACCCCAAAGTATGCGGGGGAGAAGGGGGGGGGGGGTGGGGGGGGGGGGGGGGGGCTAGGCCAGCCAGCCATGGAGTATTAAAAAGACCGACCTTCTGTCGCTTGCTGTTTTATTTTATCCGTCCTGACCCCACTGTGTAGGACCCTAGGGTCGGTCAACCCCTGGAGTATAAAATGCAGACCACCTCTCGGTTACTTCACTCGTTCTGTCCTAATATCAGTGTGTAGGGACCTGGGTCCATCAACCCTGGAGTCACTAATAATACACAAAACCTCCTCTCGCTCGCTTTATTCCTTCTGTTCTAATCCCAGTGTATAGGACCCCGGGTCTGTTAACCTCTGGAGTGTTAAAGACCATCTCTCGGTTAATGTATTCGTTCTGTCCTGACATCAGTGTACAGGGTCCTGTGTCTATCAGCGTTAGTCGTTCATTAAAAAAAAAAAAACAAAACTCGTTTTATTTCTTCTGCTCTGTCTCCAGTGTGTAGGGTCCCTGGGTCATGACAACCATGGGGAATTAAATACTGACCATCTCTTGGTTACTTTATTTACTGTCCTAACATCTGTAGGACATTGTGTCTATCAACCCTGGAATAATGAACAAACCGTCTCTCACTTTGCTCCTACTGTCCTCCGAAAAGACGAGACGGTTTTGTGCCGTTTGCATACAGGCCACTCGTTTTACACCCGTTCTTAACTTTTAAAAGGTGAAGAAGCTCCGTGGTGCATTCCATATCATGTACCACTCCCAATGAAACATATCCTTTCAGAGTGTTTGGGACTTGCACGATGCGAGACATAAACACTTTACAGCAGACTCCGTGAAAACTTTGTTCAGAGATGTCCCACTTGATGTGATCTGAGAATTCCCGAAAGAGATGAACAGTTTTCATCTGATCTAAGACTTTACGGAAGAAAGATTTGTAGCGAAGTTTCTGGCGCGGTTTTAGGTGTATTTTGAACAGATGTGTGATTTCTTTTTCATGACTTGTGAGTTGACTACAACGTGGTGACATCCCTGATATGGCCCTTTGCGGTCGGCTGGCTGTAAGCAACATTACTTTACCACCCCCTGTCCTAACCCCATTGTGTAGGGCACCGGGTCTGTCAACCCCGGAGTATTATGGACCGTCTCTGTCGCTGTGTCCTGACAGTGTGAAGGGTCCTGGGTCTATCCCTCCTGGGGAACAATATACGCCAACCTTCTCCCACTAGCGTTTTATTCGCTCTGTCATGATCCTGGTGTGTGAAGAATACTAAATACACCCTCTCCGGCAATGATCTTTGTTCTGGTCTGACTCTGGTGTGTGAAGGATCTTTGGTCTGCCAACCCTGGAGTATTAAATGCACCCTCTGGCAATGATCTTTGATCTGCCCTGACCCCAGTGTGTGAAGATCTTTTGTCAACCCTGGAGTATTAAATGCTCTCTGGCAATGATCTTCGCTCTGTCCCGTCCCCAGTGTGTGAAGGATCTTTGGTCTGTTAACCCTGGAGTATTAGATACACCCTCTGGTGATCTTCGCTCTGCTTTGACCCCAGTGTGTGAAGGATCTTTGGTCTGTTAACCCTGGAGTATTAAATACACACCCTCTGGTGATCGCTCTGCTTTGACCCCAGTGTGTGAAGGAGGATCTTTGGTCTGTTAACCCTGGAGTATTAAATACACCCTCTGGTGATCTTCGCTCTGCCTTTGACCCCAGTGCGTGAAGGATCTTTGGTCTCTTAACCCTGGAGTATTAGGTACACCCTCTTTGGCAATGATCTTCTCTCTGGCCTGATCAGAGTGTGTGCAGAATCTTTGGTCTTCACCCTGTAGTATTAAAATACACCAGCCTTCCCTCACTGGCAGTTTTTATCTTCGCTTTGTCGTGAGCCTAGTGTGTGAGGAATCTTTGGGTCTGTTAACGATGGAGTATTATTAAAATACACCCTCTCTGCCAGTCTTTGCTCTGACCTGATTCCAGAGTGTGCAAGATCTTTGGTCTGTTAACCCTGGAGTATTAAATACACCTTCTGGCAATGTTCTTCGCCCTGGCCTGATCCCAGTGTGTGCAGGATCTTTGGTCTGTTGACCATGACGTATTAAAGATTGCACTCGTGGAGTATTTAACACACCAGCCTCCCCTCACTGGCAGTTTTACCTTCGCTCTGTTCTGTCCTTCAGTGTGCAGAGCCCTGGGACTGCCCACTCGCAGCGTGACCAACTTCGCGTCGGCCCACGACACAAACGCCAACATCAGCATTGACGTGCACTTCGACGACAACATGGATCGTATACCTGCCGGTGACTCCATCTGGTAAGATGAAAACACACACACACACACACACACACACACACACACACACACACACACACACACAAATAATATTGAGATCTGTTGATCACGATGAAAGATGGGACCAGCTTCAGTTTTGGTCGTATCCGAGTATACTTAAATACTTAAAACAGCCACATAACGCAGAAAAAAAAAACGCGCGTGCGCGCAAACATGCGTACAGGATCACACACGGACACGCAGACCCATACATGCGCGCGCGCGCACATACACATACACATGCACACGCACACGCACAGGCACACGCACTCACACGCACGTACGCACGCGCTCGCTCGCACTCGCTCACTCAGAGAGAGAGAGAGAGAGAATGACAACGATATATAACTTTGACAACAGCTTAGTAGTAGCCTTTATTTCATGGGACTGGTACTTTATATCATACACATTATAAGGAAACTGATTAGCTCGTTTCTGATTCAGCAAAGAAGCGTGGCAACCTTTCATTCATCCTCAAATATCGAGAGAGAGAGAGAGAGAGAGAGGGTGAGAGATATATGGAGAGGAAAACATCTACAGATTTTGAAACTGGTGAGGTGGGTGGTGGTCGTAAGGGAAGGAGCGCGAAAGGGGGGGGGGGGGGGGGGGGGGGGAGATGGGAGACTATTGATGAGGTCCCGGTCCCTACTGGAGAAGGGGGTTGGGATAGGCCTGAGGGAACTGCAGCAGGTGAAGGGAAGGTTGGGAGCTCTAAGAGAGTGCATGTTGGAAAGCGGGGAGAAAGGCAATCTCCTTCATACAAACTGCCTCTCCTTAAAAAGATGGCTCGGTCCAGCTGTTATCTCCGCCACAACAGCCGTGTCCACCTGCGTACTTTTGCCTGTTCGTCACCAGTATTACGAAAAACCTGCCGAACCCGATTTGCTTGAAACTTTGTGGAAAGGTAGTTTGTAGCCTATAAACGAGGCCAATAAAATTTTAATGCGAGTCTGTGATACGGATCCGGATCGAAGGGCGTTCAGGATTCCAGAGAACTTTCTACTGAGCATGAAGACTTGACCGTAACCGTTTACGGATCGACAACTGTCACTGAAGTAATACATGAAATATAACTTTGGATCTTAACGATGACGCTTCTTTTTTTTTCTTCTTTAATTCATTACAAAATAGGACATGGGATTTCTCTCAGTCAGTGCCGCGGAAAAAAGTTTTCAAACATAATTCGTTCACAAAGAAATCAAAAATAAAACTTACGTTTGCCAGCCCACCAGCTTATTTTTCTTTCTCCGCATGTAGAGGAAATCCAACCGTTTTTTCTTCTTCCCACGGGGCATTTTGGAGATCGGGTCGAAGGGCGATTCCAGGATTCGTTAAGGCCAGGTTGGAGGTCTGTGCTCTCCCCAAGTCTTCACCTCGACGAAGGGATGTTCATTTTTTCACCAGCGCACACAACCCTTGTGTATGGTTGAAAATCATCGTGTGACACGGGAGAGCTCGCTCATAGAAACTGTCAGTAGACCACCAGCAAAGATTGTTTTGAGGGTTTTTTTGCGAGTGGTATTTTTTTATACTATGGGCGGGACTGCCACAACCGCAAGAAGTCTCTTTTCCACTGAAGAGTACCCGCCAAGGTGAAGGAAATCAACTGTTGATGATGATAATTACAAATGGTTCTGGTCATTGTATAGGACGGGGTGGGGGGGGGGGGGGGGGGGGGGGGGGGTCTAAGGGGGATCGCTGTCGGTGAAAGATGCAATATTTACTTTTTTTTTTCAATCCCTGTTATCCGCACCTCCGCCCATACCCTGTATGGGTATGTATGTATATCCTGTTTAAACTGACAGTTTTTGAGGGAGCAGGGGGGGTGGCGGGGGGGTGCATTTTTAGAGCAGTAACTATGCAAAAATGTTAATTTCGTAACATTTTCCTTAGTGTTTTAGTTTAAGTTGTTTTAGAAAGTTGTTTCATGAAGAGCGAAAAAAACAGATTTTTTTTTTTTTTAGATGTATCGATTTCCACACAAACCCCTCCTTCGATGACCGGTGATCGAAAATCTAGGGAAAAGAACTGCATGGCGTTTTAAATAATTGAGGCCATCTTCATAATTATACGCTTGGTTCATTTATTACTTGCAGTTCCCCACCCTTAACTGATCCGTTCTTCATGTTGTAAGAAGTCTATGGTGCAGGCTCGGACTATGGTTTGTAACGTTCCAGGTTTTTCCCGGTTTACTATTGGCTCGGTCTTTCAGTGTTTGTAACGTTCCATTTGCTAGCTCGGTTTTTCCAACGTGTTGTATGTTCCACCACTGTCTTAGGAACTTTCCACGTGTGGAACGAGGCGTGGATGGCCCGTCCAGATCTGCCAGCTGGATACGGAGGCTGGCAGGCGTTTGATTCCACGCCTCAGGAGTTGAGCGATGGTGAGTGGGGGGTGTCGGACTGCATTTCTTTGGTCTGAAGTATTGTCTTTCACAGTTCGAACTGCATGTGCCTGTACACGTACAGGCACGGAGAAGCAGGGTGCGGGGTTGGAAGGGATTTGTGTGTGTGTGTGTGTGTGTGTAACTGAAAATATACGTGTGGACATGAACAGATTGCGGCAGTCGCGTTCATGTATATGCATGCATCCAAGTGCGCACGTGCGCTTCTAATGGCAGGAATGTCGACTTCATGTGCACTAACAAAATGCATGTTTGTGCGACTTTGAGTGTAGGAAAGTGTGTGTGTGTGTGTGTGTGTGTGTGTGTGTGTGTGTGTGTGCGCGCGCGCGCGGCCAGTTTTCTGTAACCTCTGTTCATGCACGCCAGTGTACCGCTCACTGTCTACCTCTAGGCGTTTCTTTAAATCGAATTGAGTGTGTGTGTGTGCGCGCACGCGGTGTGTGTGTGTGTGTGTGTGTGTGTGTGTGTGCTTGCTACAGGAGTGTTCTGCTGTGGCCCCTGCCCTGTTCGTGCCATCAAGGAAGGGCAAATGAACATAGGGTACGATGCTCCTTTCATCTTCGCCGAGGTGAACGCCGATCAGGTCTACTGGGTCAGACAAGCGGACGACGGCAGCTTCAAAAAGGCGCATGTAGTAAAAGATGCGTAAGTGTATCCTTCTCACGTGTTGGTTTTGTCTGGAGTCATTGGGGCACTTTAAAAAAGAATCCCTGACCAAACCTGTGTCCTCGCTCACTTGTTGATAGCTGCATGTTTTTATTGAAAGCGCCTTTAAAAGGGCATCCGTTGCCAAACTCTTGCTGGTTTGGGTTTTATTGGAACCATCTTTTTAAAAATCCGTTGCCGAACGCGGTGTGTCTATCTCGGTTCCTGGTTAGCTGTCTGGTTTCATACAGACACCTTATTGTGTCTGTTCGTGACAAGAGTTAAGAAAAGATACCCGTTGCCAAACGTGGTGTGTGCCCAGATTGTTGGTTGGCCGTCTGGTTTTGTAAAACTACCTTTAAAAAGCAGACCTGTTTACCCATACGATTTCGCCATATTTTGTACACATGTTTGGCCAAAATGCGGTGAATACGATGAACCTGGAAAAAAAATACGTCGATATAAAAAATCTGGAGACGTTCTTGAGCGGTAGTGGCACTTCCGGTGTACAGCCATTGTGTTTGAGCGCCACAACCGAGGGTGACGACTCGCGTAACATGGTGCGCGCGAACTCGCGTCTGGATTATGTGAGAACAATAGCAGGAACTCCTTGCTTCTACAAAACTAAAATTTGGAAGATGTGTGCACACATGTTGGGAACACAACGCTCATTTTAATGGAGAAACACCCCAGGAGCAGCTTTAGGGTAAACGGGTCTGAAAACGACATCCGTTGCCAAACACGGTTTGTGCATCTCTTGTCGGTTGGCTGTCTGGGGTCATCATAAAGACGACCATTAAAAAAAAAAAAAAAAGCCTGGCGAATCGTGCGTGCCCATCTTTTGATGCTGGTCGGCCGTCTGGTTTCTTACAGGCACCTCCACAAAGACATCCACGAGTGTGTGCCATTTCACTTGCTGGACGTCGTAAAGACCTTTTTTAAAAGAAAAACATCCGTGGCCAAACGTGGTGCCCATTTCTCTCTTGCTGGTTGGCTCTTGGGTTTCATTAAGGCACCTTTCGGGACGTACCTTAGCTAATAACGCGACTTGACGAATAACATGGGACGGGGAAGGGAGGAGGGGTTGGGGTGGAGTGCAGAAACGTCAGAGGTGCGGGGGAAGGGGGGAGGGGGGGGGGGAGGGGGGGGAGGGGCGAGGGGAAAGGCTCCAGAGAGGTTCTGGGGTCCTTTACAATGGCGAGAACGCCATTTTTTGCCAGGCGGGTGAGAAGGGGGTGGTTGAGGAGAGAGACTGGGCACACTGGAAACCCCCCCCCCCCCCCCCCCCCCCCAATCCTCAGTCTCTTCTCCGGCCCTGTTTGCTTAGTTTCTGGCGGTTCTCGATGATACACGTGTGGATACACAAGATAGTGTCCGTGTCTCTGTTTGTCATCTGCCAGGACTGTGGCTGTTCTCAGTCGGTGTGAGCAGTTGCCAAAAAAATCGCCGATTTACTGCGATTCCAACTCGCTTAGGTCGGCTAGGGTTCAGTTTCGCTTCTTTTCAAATTGCCTTCAACGGACTGCAAAATGACGCTTCGGTATTGTAGCAGAATTTACTGGGGTGTCCTTTCGCGCCGCGTACTAGTTTGAGTTCGACGTTTTCATTTACGTGTAATGTGGATGCAAAGAAAAAAAAATCAGGTGGCGTGAAGAAAGCGATCAAGGCCGTCTCACGCATAGTTTGTGAATTTACCCCGTGAGTGATTGCATGATTCACTTGGTTAAACACGAAAAGCTTATCCTGGGACAATAGCGCCCCCCCCCCCCCCCCCCCCCCCCCCCCCCCCCCCCCCCCCCCCCCCCCCCCCCCTTCCGCATCCCTCTCCGAGCATAAGCAGGGCCACGGAGCAAGGAGCAACATGACTCCAAAGCAAACTGTGGAAAGGACATGGGCAAAGTGGCGAATCGGGAGAGATTCCTCTGTCGGAGCATGCTTTTTCGCACGTGATAATAGTACTGGCGACGATATACAGAAGTTTGAACATCTTTTCTCGAGAAAAAGGACGCGCGCTCCATGCTTTAGGAAAATTTTACTTCTTGGTGCTTGACTGAGGTCATTATTGGGCATACCGAACACAGAACGTTTTGGAAATACTCGGTAGGAGCGATTTTCAAACTCTTGTCCCGAATTTTCCATTCTTTCTAGACTGACGTGAACTCTACGGCCTTGCAGAAAGAAATTTTCTCACGAGTAAATTACGCTAAGTTCAACCACAATTGAACCACGACAGCGGAAATGTTACGTTTGTGACATGAGACAAATGTTAAGAGTGACTGCCCTTTGCACGCATCTAGTTCCCAAAGTTCGAGTGATGCTTTCTTCCATCAACCAGGGATCGTCTTAACTCAACTATTTTGGATTGCAAACTTAAGGATCGCCGAGTTAAAGACCGTAGATCGGCACCGTCAGGATTGTCGACCGAGACTGCTGACCAGTCGGTTTGAAAGTTCTGAAGGTGAAAAAACGGATCTCTCTCTCTCTCTCTCTCTCTCTCTCTCTCTCTCTCTCTCTCTCCTTACATGCAGAAGTTACAACAAACGGCGAAGACGCGCGGCTTCGTCCTGGTCACACCAGGACAGGCCGTGGTTATCTTCCAAACTGGAGTTAGATTTAGAAAGAGTGGGGGTTAGTTGCCGCCAAGGACATTGACAAAAAAAAGCACAGGACAAGACACGATGCATTTCGACCTCTTGGGTCTTCCTCAAGCAAAAAAAAATAGATCACATTTAACATTACGGATAGTACAAAGAACGAAGAGAGCACCAAGAGGTCGAAATGCATCGTGTCTTGTCCTGTGCTTTGTTTGTCAATGTCCTTGGCGGCAACTAACCCCCACTCTTTCTCAATCTTGCTTCGTTCTCCGCCATCAGTCGCTCCATTTCCAAACTGGAGTTGTCATACACAGTCCTTCACTGTTGTTGTTGCACCAATATGCTTCAGAATCGGCAAGCTGATGAGCACGCTGAGCCTGGAGGGAAACAGGCGAGAAGACGTGACACAATGGTACAAGTACGATGAAGGTAAAGCCCCCCCCCCCCCCCCCCCCCCCCCCCCCCCCCCCCCCCCCCCCCCCCCCCCCCCCTTTGTTCAGTGTTTGCCTGCCCGTGTGTATTCTTTGAGGGTTTGTGTGTTACGAGGAGGCCGAGGGTGAAGGGGGGTTGTGCATGTGCGTGTTCGTGTCATTCATTTGTCTTTCCACTGATTGTGATATTAGATGATTAAAAGAGAAAATCGTACCGAAAGAGAGAGAAAAGGTGCGTGTTCGCGCGCTCGCGCGTGTGTGTGTATGCGCACGCAGGTTTGTATATTGAATTAACATTGTGTCTGGATTAAGCGGTACAGTCCAGAAAGGACGAGAGACCGAATTCTGTGTCGACGCTCGGATCAAAACCATTTTATTAACAAGTAACGGTCACAAAGGTTCAACGGGCAGTGGGGTTGGTACAAGGCAAAGTAATTAAAGCACGAAATAAATAATAATAATCATAATGACCGCAACTTGACGTACAGCTCATTCGAAATTGAGAACCTGCCGCTGTTTGTCTTGGGAGTGCTAGCCCATAGGAAGTTTAAAAAAACCGTTTTTTATTAAGGTCTGTCGGACTGTTTACATGACCGACTGGGCGTGCGTGTGTGTGTGTGGTGTGTGTGTGTGTGTGTGTGTGTGTGTGTGTGTGTGTGTGTGTGTGTGCACGCGCACGTGCGTGCGTGAGTGTGTCACAGACTCTCCAGAGGAACGGATGGCGGTCATGAAAGCCGTTAGAATGGTTAAGGATGAAGATGAGGTGGAAGCGATGGACAAGGTAATCTTCAATTTTATTTATAAGATATAAAAATTTGCATTGTTTTCATTTCATTTTTATTTCATTTTCATGTTTCTTTTCCAACCGTGTCAGAAAGTATGCGCACTCTGAGGGGTGCGCGTGCGGGGGGGGGGGGGGGGGGGGGGGGGGGGGGGGGGGGAGGGGGGGATGCGTTTTTCATCACGTCCTTTTTTTTTTTTTTTTTTTTTTTTTTTTTTTTTTTGCTGCGTGCATCTTTTTTTCATTACAGCACGTCTGGGTCTACTAAGCACATTCAACATGTTCTGCTATCGTTGTTTTTGCTGCTGTTCTTATGAAGATGAGGATGTTATCATGAAGATGAGCATGTCATTCGTTTTCGCCATACTTGTGTAACACTGGCGTCACCCATCACCACTGTACTTAAATCCCATAAGCCACATACTCCACGATCCATCATCCACCCTCCTTCCATCATCACTACGCTACGGAAAACCACCGGCCTGCCCCCCCCCCCCCCCCCCCCCCCCACCCCTCGCCCACCCACCCAACACACCACATAAACAAACGACCCCTGTTGCAGCACCTGGAATTCCAACTGACCTGCAACGACGAGAACATCTTTGTGGGCGACAACTTGTTCGTGAGTCTCCAGATGAAGAACCTGAGCTCGGTCAAACGCATCGTAGACGGCATCTTCAGCGTCAGCTCCATGTACTACACTGGTGTGATCTCCAGCCGTGTGGGCTCGATGCCCCTGACAGACGTTGAGCTCGAGGCTGGCGATGGTGAGCAGTCTTTGGGTCTTCACTGGTGTATTGCTTCGTGGCGACCTGAAATTGATAGATTCCTGGGGACTCTCGACAGGACAGTAACGTGGGATGGGGTGGGGGTCGGGGGGGGGGGGGGGGGGTGGTGGTGAGCGGCGCGACTGAGAACTCATGAAAGGTTGGAGCGCAGAAAAACAAAAATGAAATGCTTCGTGTAATAGAAGGGAAATTAATGGCGCGGTCAACTTTCGTCAAGGGTACGTTTTTTAGTTATCGAGGGACAAAATGTTATAATGCAGACGAAAGCATCCGATGCAGCATCAATGTGTCCACATGAAGCGAGAATTATCATTCAATGTTAAAATGCAGGAAAAGAAAGCATTAGATTCAGCATCTCTCTCTCTCTCTCTCTCTCTCTCTCTCTCTCTCTCTCTCTCTCTCTCTCTCTCTCCTCCCTCCCTCCCTCCCTCTCTCTCTCTCTCTCTCTCTCTCTCTCTGTGCTGTGTGTGTGTGTGTGTGTGTGTGTGTGTGTGTTTTCAGAGGTGAATGTCTGTCCGCAATGGATGAAAACGGAGGTCATATTGTCCTCTCAGGTGTCTATATATTTTGTTTGCGGCCGGCCTGAAATAACGAGTTTTTCTCCTGAATCTCGTGCGCGAACGATGAAATCGGTGCACCGCCAGCGCTGAGGATATGAAGTTTCTGGTGTTACCGAAGAAAAGGTAGATAGCATTGAGATCCAGGTGTTGAAAGAAATAACTTTGTAGGTGGAGTGGTGATGCTTTTCATAGTGTTCTTTGTCGCTTCCATTATGCCTCTTGTTTTCTAAAATTCCACCGATTAAAAAAAAACAAAACCAGAAGCAAAACGACTTTCGTAACTAACATGTCGGCAAAATTCAAAACGTCCAGGAATTTTTTTTAATACAAATCTTTATTCAGTTTTGCATGTTAACAGACATGAAACTAAAAACAGCCTTGATTTTCCATGAAAACAACAAACACACACACAATCACACCATGCGCTCAGGTACCTTATGAAAACAGACTCGAAATAAGAAAAGCAATATACCATAAAAGTAACTGCAATGCACTTGCAACACTCACACCAAACCCTCACCGACTTCAAAACCGATTCCCCCATCAATACAAACAAGCACAGTACAGAATAAGGGGGAAAGCCCAACTCATCTCGCTCACAAAATCTGATCCCATCCCACAACACACACACACACACACACACACACACTCGCACACACTCGCACACACACACGAACGTTCAAGTTCACTTTATACCCAACAAAGGGAAGCAACCATAATTTCTTCGTTCTCTTTGTTCAATTAGACAAACCAAACTTTACGACTAGACCATCATCGGTCACGTTACAAATACCATCAAACAACCGAAAAAGAAACAGTTTCTCTCTTAAATCTGGAGGAGTAATCTGCCCAAAGACGACACTTCACACGGCACAAAAAAATAAGAAGCAATATCCACGGGCCCCATGACTTTTTTGTCAAAGCACGCCCTGTTCCTGCACTGCCAAATGGTGTGTTTTTTTTTTTTTTTTTTTTTTTTTTTTTTTTTTTTAAGGGCAAGTAGCAGCACAATTCAATACTGAAAATCGAACACATTCTAGTTGATGCCAATACCCTCGATGTCCTTGTACTATTTGGCCAAAAATCTTTTGGCCATCTGACTACAAGGCAATAATGAAATAAGTGTGGAATTGTCTCCACTTTGGATTTGCAAAAGCTGCACCACTTGCTGACTGGCATGTTGAAAGTATAAAGAGAGTGACCACAGGGAGAATATCATGAGCTGATTTGAAAGACACGTTTACGGTCAAAGGATCAAAGCGTTTAGAGGGCGATTTAAAAACTGTACCAAAGTCAGTCAGAGGGAATTTTGCTTATATTTAGAGACAACGTTTATAAAAAGATCTACATGTAGCTCTCTTTATTATGGGGAGAGATGGAAGGTCACGGAATATGTGGGTCAGTGTTTCAGAGCACGATAAGAAAAGGGAGATCACTACAGAAATAAAAGAAAGAATGTTAGGTGGGCACTCAAGGTCTGACCAGTACATTTGGCTAATGCATAGGTCAGACATCTGCTACATCGTAGCCACGAGGCCCTACTCTTCAATTCTGTCGTCTTGTTGTTGTTCATTTATCCATCAGATTAAATCATGTGTAGTGCTGTCTCAAAACTTAGCGGATGTGGTGTAGCGTATATGGGCTAGTCCGCACGTAGTGACGCCGCCTCGATAAACTGAAACCGAAACTACAGAAACGCGGAATTGAGAAATGCACTGTTGGAACTTAATCTATCTAATGCTTAACCAGATGACCAAAGGGGACCCATCCTAGACAGTCGTCATCAAAGTTGAATACTTTTAGTTTTAAGGCTTGTGTTTATTACGTTTATTACATTGTATTTTAAGATAAGATTCGTTCTTACTACTCCAGAAGAAAGTACATTTGGTTTTTGTTGGAAAGGTGAACAGGTCTATTTCAAGATAAAATTTTTCGTGTACAAAGTTTTTTGTTAAAACTTGTACTCCAGAAGAACGGGTCTACAGTTTGTCAAGTGTTCACTGTCATCTTTATAGTGTTGTTGCACACAAAATGTTGTTGGTTTATTGCGCAGTTTCCACTATGCCTTTGGTTTTAAAAAAAAATCCTCCTTTTTCTCATTTAACTTACTAAACAACACAAAACCACTTTAGTGAAATTATGTGTCGGCAACGTTCTGAACAGATAAATGACATTTTATTTTGACTTCCCTTTTCTTCAGTGAAAAGTTTCAGCATCAGGATCCCCGCGGACATGTACCTCGGCAAGCTGGAGGACTGCTGCATGATGTGTCTCTACGTCATGACCAAAGTAAGGGACAGCAACCAGGTCTTCACCAGGAAGGACACCGCTCGGCTTCGTAAACCCCACCTGCAGATGAAGGTGACTTTGGCTACGTTGGGCAGGCCGTCCTGTTTAGTGATCAGTTGTTAAAGGGGGCAGCCAATAGTGAAAATAACAGCCATTGAACTGTAACGTTGGTGTTGGGCCATTTCCTCCCCGCTTGGGGAAATGAAGAGAAAGCCGTATTGACAGCCGGTGGCGGTGGTGGTGGTGGTAATGGTGGGTAGCCGTAGTGGCTAAGTGTCGCAATTCTGATTTGCACGGTTATCAAAAATCCTGTCTGTCAATGCCAGTCATTGAACAGGTTAAAAATTGACATGGTAACCAAAACAATATAAGCAGAGATGCATTTTGTAACCGCCATTTGAATTGGAAGTGAAGGGGAGGGGTCATGGGTTGGTTGGCCTTAGAATTATGCCTTGTATCTTTGTCACAAACCTCGGTTTAAAGAGGCCTTAATCTGAACCACACTGCGACTTAGCACCTATGGGCTGAGGGAGGCGGCCCTGTTTTAACCACACCACGTCTGTTCGTAGGATGAGGGAGATGGTCCTGTTCTAATGTGTGAATGAGTTTTTTTTTTTTTCTTTTTTTTTTTTTTAAAGATAATTTGTGAGTTGACTTCAACGCGTGGAGACAGCCTATGACATGGCCATTTGTGGTTCGTTGGGCTAAAAGTAAAATTACCTTACCTTAGTTTATCTTACTACGACCTATGGTGCATGGGAAGAGGGAGATGGCCTCACTTTAACTTCATTACGATATCTGCTAGTGGGATGAGGGAGATTGCCCTTTGATCTCATTACGACTTGCGGTTTTGGGATAAGGATGGAGACGCCCTTACTTCAACCACACTACGTCCTACGCTTATGCGACGGAGAGAAGGCGGCCCCACTATTCATCACAGAAGTAGATTCTGTAGTAACTAAGAAAGGGTTAGTCTGTCTGGGATTACCCAGCACCGACGCAAGCTGTCGTTTTTAGCCGACGGTGTGTGTTACAGGGACCAGACACGGCCAAGAAAGACGAGGAATTCGAGGTGGAGGTGTCCTTCAAAAATCCCCTCGACAGAACGCTGACGGAGTGTTACCTGGAGGTAGAGGGGCAAGGAGTGGACAAAAGCTATCCTCAGGGGTAAGGGACTGAACAGCTGAATGAAGGTGCCCATGCCTTCAGGATGTTGCGTGTGTGATCGGGTACAGGGCGCTGGAACAGTGGTTTTCCAGAAATGCACTTGTAAAAAAAATCATTTCGGCTCATTCGCAGATTTGCACTTGTATGTTGCAGTGATAGTCGCAGTCGTATGTTGCCGTGACAGTCGCCCATGCTGTCGCTTGCATGATCTTCACTAAGTTAATGTTTTGTCCACGTTCATCAAATTACATGATTTGATTCAGTCAGTACTGAATGATCTAATTTCAGTGATGAATAAGAAACTAGGAGGCATGTAAGAGCTGATTTGACCACTGGGATTGAACGTCTGGTGTTTATGGTTACAGAGACGTACAACCCAAAAAAGACTTCACTTTCATCATCAAGCAAGCTGAAACTGTCGAAGCGGGGCAAGAGAGAGATCGTGGCCATCTTCAACTGTCGCCAGTTGGAAGACATCAATGGGTGTCTGACGGTGAACATCCAGGAGTAGGCCAACTGAAAGGCCGGCTGAAAATCTTCGGTGTATGAAAACGAACTATGTGTACACGTTGGATGATTATTTCTGAATGCCACTTATAAAACCTATTTTCCTAAGCTAAAGATGAGTTTCAAGGAAAATGGCTTATCGAAAATATTTTTCCAAAAGTATCTGCATTTCAAATCTTTCCTTTCATGATTTTCGATTTTTTTTTTTTTTTTTTTTGGTGTTTTTCGGTGTTAAATTTCACATGAGCTGTAAGCAGAAGTAACGATATGCTCGATTCGGTACTTGAACACAGGGTATTATTCACGTGGTCGCATACTTTTGCCTTAAGTTGGAGGCATGTTTTCTGATTTCCTTGCAGTTAATATGCAACCAAGCTTCAGGTTTTTCTTTTTGCTTTTTTTTCCCCCTTTAATTCAAATGAAAAATGTTTAGAGACGGCAATTGTTCAGATCAGTTTAATGTCATGAACATGTTTTGAATATAAAATTGAATGTCGGATACCCAGCCCAGTTTTAGATAAAGGATATATACGGCTGTGAGCTTTTCGATGGACGTCTCATTCAGCAGAGTTGGTGCTAGTGGTTGTGTTAGAAGACAGTTTGTAGAATACTTTGTCTTGCGGAATCGGGTCGTTGAAGCTTTACCCGAAAACGTATCTTGGCTGTAGGATCGACATTTGAGTCGATTTTTTTTTTTTTTTTTTTTTGTGTGGTAAAGTGCCATTATCCTCAATTTTTCTGACCTTGTTTTTGTGAGATTTACCTGGCCATTTTGTTGTTAAACGTTGAAGATACGTTTTTGCTTTCTGCATATACTTCATGTTGATGAAGAAAAAGTAAAGAAAAAAAAGTACTACCGTGTTTTATTTGTGTGTTGATCGGTGCGAAATTGGTTGGTGGGAAAATTTAGGAGCCATACTGATGCGAAAGATATTGCGTTCATGATCCGACTTGGTGGATAGAATTGTTCTGTCAATATGGTCACTGTCCCCAGCTTAGTGACATAAACCTTAGTAAAGTCGATTGATAGTTTGAGAAACTCTACGACAGTAGAATAGACTTTGTTGTCCCCCGTAGCTGGATGGCTATAGGCGTCTCAGAAGCGATTCGGTAGAAATGCACTGTCTCCTCTGGTAGGTGACTTCTTGACAGACCGACACAGAAAGCTCCCTGTAGATTGCCAGTGATGGGACTGCGATAAGATGAACCTTGATGTGGCGGTGTATGAGGAAGACAGATTGAAAGGTGAGGGCGTGAAGCCAGTGGAAGGACGGGGAAAAAAGACAAATGTTCATCAGCCCATATGTTTACAATGGTCGCATAAAATCTGTTGGTTTCCGTTTTCCGACAATAGGAATATGTTGACTGCCCCTGAATAAATACTGGCCATCCTAATATATGACATGTCTGATCCCCGAAAGTGCAACAAGTGTTTATTGTTTTTAGACAGCTTTCAACAAGTGCATGAAGTACCTGAAAGCAATGAAAAAATTTAAACAAACTGTACATTACGGATTCATAGAGGAACGCTGTAACTACGACGAACGAAAAGGGCAATAGTGGTTAATTTATAATACGATGCACATAGCAGACCTGTATTTCCAAAAGTGCACGAAGAAGGCTTCATTGTGTGAAATGAGAGCTATTTTGACAATATTAGTTCTAGGGTTTTGAAAATAAATTCTGTCGTCACCATCGATCACCAACCTGCCTCCGCCCCATCCCCATCCTTTGAGATTTAGGGCAGCAAAGACGACGACAAAATTGGAAGGGCAAATAACCGTCTCCTTGACGAGATCGGACCCCTGCATGCGCCGGTAGTTTTATCATGTAGCCTATTTGGACCTTGATCTGAAAAGAAGGCAATGGAAATAATGTTAGCGCGAAATGCGAAATGCAGAGATGTACAGATCAAATCGTGCATATGTGCGCCAAACTGTCTAGACTGGACCACATTGATCGCTGACATCACTTGAAAGTACGTCGGTATGGTGACGAACATGTGCCTCGCCAGGGCGACGTTCACATTAACTGTGGGCGGACGGACACGCACGATTTGTGTCCGTCGCTGAGTGTGAAAGCTTATTTGCACGTTAGATGATCCAGACACTATCAAATGCAACCAATTTTAAGCATTGTCCGATCGTCAAGCAGGGAAGGAAAATGGACAAAACCTATCCAAGAAGACAATGGTGCATAGTGTTTAACAATTAAAATCTAACTATGGAGGTAGAAGTAGTGACAACATTCCACAGGCTCTCATCCACAGACCAGCTTAGAACTGGAGCCATGCTATTCACTAACTCGGTGAACCTGCTTCAAACAGTGGAAAGGGAAGCTCTGCTTGGCATGAAGTAATGTGCAGCTTTCCATTGGAGAAACTCGTGTGGATGTGCTGCCCAGGACATGTAGGTGTCAATGGAAATGAGAGAGCAAACTGGCAGCAAGGCAACGACATGAACTGGATTACAGCTTGGCCGATCTGATACGATAGGAAATCTAAAGAATCGCTTCAACGAACAAGAGCAAAGCCACGATACCACAGACCATTTTTCAGACCTCGACAAAAAGTTTGCACCTCCAGACTTAGAGCAAAAAAAAAAAAAAGTCATCAACCAACCAAATACGTGTATTTGATTAATCTCAAGGTCAACTCTGCGAAGACTTCTCGAGAATGCCGCAGACTCATAATGGCCTTTCCAATGACGGACACACAATGACGAAAAATATGTCAACTGAGATAAGAATCTCTCAGGACTCCCGTTCAATCTGCAAATGAATGTGCACTGGTATGTGCATCATTGAAGCGATGCAAGTGTGTCGAGTCTATAGACTGTGTGTGTGTGTGTGTGTGTGTGTGTGTGTGTGTGTGTGTGTGTTTGTTACTGATACAGACACACATACATACGTATTTACGTGTACACAATAATGCGCACGTGTGTGCTTGCATGAGCATGCTCGCACAAGCCCACGTATGCACATGCACACACGCTCGCTCCTGCACAACGCACCGCTTGCAGTGGCATACACGCACGTGGGCCTGTGCCCACTCACCTACGCATATGCGTGCGCGCGCGCACGCGCGCGCGCACACACATTCACCATACACATATGTGCAATGATAATGATGGCACAGACAATGTTAAGTATCTTAAGGTCTGTCCAGCGCGTTGGGCTAATGCGCAAGTTAGACGTCTGTTAAGTTGTGGCCATGAGATCCTCTTTTTAAATTTCTCATCCTAGTCAATAGGCCTAATTCATTTATTCATCGGCTTAAATAGAGTACAGTGCAGTCTTTAAACTTTGCAGATGTGGTGTAGCGTATATAACCTAGTCCGCACGCAGTGACACCACCCTATTAATTCGTCTGTCATGTTCATAACGACAGAATAGTTATGCCTTCGCACAACTGGACAGCAGAGGAGAAGAATTTCAAGCAGTGAGCCATTCTCTCTGTCGCTGTCTGTCTGTCTGTCTGTCTGTCTGTCTTCTCTCTCTCTCTGTCTCTCTGTCTGTCTCTGTCTCTCTCTGTCTGTCTGTCTGTCTGTCTGTCTCTCTCTCTGTCTCTCTCTCTCTCTCTCTCTCTCTCTCTCTCTCTCTCTCTCTCTCTCCTCCTGTATACATTTTACCCACACTGGCATACGGGGCAATGAAATGACCGACCGAACAGCTAAGGCTGCAACAGAGAAGGGAAAACCCCCGATCTTGGGCGGTCAGGGACCGAAGTTTTGAAGCATGCTCGAGCAGCTGTTTACAGACAGCGAGAGGAGACCCTCAGAGACCGATGTGGGGCATGGGGATGGCTTTACCTTCCCGTGCGTGGGAAGAGGAGATTAAGACAGAAACTCTCCAGAAAACGACAACCAGTGCGGAGACTGCGTACAGGGTGTGCCGCCGGGAGTACCCTCATGGGCAGCGAATGTCCATGCTGTAGCGATGTATTGCTCCAACATGCCTTCTGTGGGCGCCCTGCCCTAGCGGGCCAGCCTGGCACCACAATGGGTTTTCAGGACACCCACGACCTCAGAGTCCATGACTTCCTCTAGCCGCATCTCACCCTGTAGGGATGTAATCCACGAAGCTCCTATGGTGACTACCTCCTATCCTCCGGTACAGACAGTTGGTTTTAGCCACCGTGCAGGTAGGAGGTGAGGAAGGCAAAGAGAGTCAGCAGAGACAAAGAGGTTCCCCAGAGTCCTGCTTTGGGTCGACCCGCTGAGACTCGCATCCCTGTCCTCTGACTTGCCAGCCGGAAGGGAGGGGGAGGGGAGTAGGGGTAGTATCAAGGGGGATGGTGTGTTGACGACCAGTTAACCAGTTAACGTGCTCTGTATTAGCTGGCCAAAGCTGGATCATGTGGATCCATATCGGTGGTCCTGAAAGGGAGTTGTACAAGGGCTTGAGAGGGGGCTACCACAGAGAGCAGACGACCAACAACAACGACTCTGGTCACTTAGCGCTGGGACAGCAACGCCAACCCAACTACAAAGGCGACAGTCTGGGACTTCTTGTCTTTTAAGGCCTCCGGCCAATAGGACGTAAATATCACCTTTGACTCTTTGTGTGTGTGTGTGTGTGTGTGTGTGTGTGTGTGCGTGCGTGCGTGCATGCGCGCACGCGAATATGCATGTGTGTGTGTGTGTGTGTGTGTGTGTGTGTGTGTGTGTGTGTGTGTGTACACAAACAAGTCTTGTACGTGTTTGTTACTTTGGATATCTGATTAAACAAAAAATGTTGCTGATCCGTTGACCAGAATAATGGCATTGGAAATGAAATGAGGCAGGGAACACTAAACAATAAACAAGTGTGGTAATTTTTGCTCCCATAAGAAAACCTAACAGAATAACTTTTTATTCAAGACTGGCGCAGCCTTTAGATTGTTCGTCTATGTATTTGTCTGACTTTATTCAAGTTTAAAAGGCTGTGCCAGTCTTGAATAAAAGTTACTCTGTGTTAGGTTTTCTCATGGGAGCAAAACTTACCCCACTTGTTAACTGTGTACAGAATAATGGCAATTGTTGCGAGAATTCACTCTACCGCAGGGGGAGCTACTGCCGTGACACTTTGTTCCTTGTCGATTTTTCTACATTTACTTCCCTTTGACATTAGAAGGGAGCTTCATGCATTCAGTTTTTCCTTGTTCCTTGCCATGACATTCTAGGCACCAATATCTCCTTTCCTACAATGAGTATTAAATAAAGCTATTGAAAGTGCTATACAAGATTGTCGAGCTTCAACACTTTTGCTGGCCTTGAAACTAAATACCTATTATTTGCAGATCTATACTAAATCCCCCCCATGAAAAAATCTTCTGTGTTACTTC
The DNA here is from genome assembly GCA_016801955.1 of Conus betulinus. Taxonomy (NCBI): domain Eukaryota; kingdom Metazoa; phylum Mollusca; class Gastropoda; order Neogastropoda; family Conidae; genus Conus; species Conus betulinus. The sequence goes on from JADBJO010000437.1 coordinate 226,316, forward strand.
CCTTGAATGATTTAATGGCAACTAAATGTTGTTTCAGTTTGCCTATTTTGTTATATTTCATGCGCGTCCCTAAGAAAACAGCAATGCAGGCATAACAATTTTTCGTGCTTGCCACACCGTTCATATTTTAATGTATTTTTTAGCCAAACTGTGCTGCTCGGCAGGGATGTCAGAAAGAAACGAAAAACTCGGGAAAAGTGTGTAGTTCTGCTGCAAGTGCATCAGCGCATCCAGTTCCAGTCAGCATTCCAGCCCATATCATCCAGTTGGATCATCTGATCACTTTCACAGACGGTGGGCAAAGTTGATAGTAAAGGTTTCATTTGCTTGACTGTACTGATGATTTACAGTCTGCGCATAGACAACCACTCCTCGCTAATTACTGCATACAGCCATCTGAGTGCCTCACTGAAGAACTGTTCACTAAGTGCCCCCAGCACTGTCGATTGTGTGCCAGCATGACAGTCAGAGCTTGGGTTTCTGCAAGTGATTTCCTAGTCCATTCTGCAATGTAGGGCCATCACACTCATTTTTTTTTTCCTGTCTTTCTTCCTCAGATAATTATAAAGTTTTTTTTTTTTTTTCTCAGGATCCTCTTCACCCATCGTCGGACTGGTCTGCACAATCAGTAAGCTGTGTGTTTACCCTGTACTTTGGAGAGGTTTGTTCATGTGCAAGTTTAAGCACTTGCACATTCACAGCTTGGAAGTCTGTTGTCAGGATTCTTTACTAAGCCTTTCTATGGAGCCAAAAAGTAAGTTGAGTCCTTCACTCTGTTAATATCAGTTTGTGATTTTACATACTGATTCAGTAATACTAATAGTACTGTGACTGTCAAAGCAATCTTTCCTATGTCTGCTACAGTCTATGGTTGTCTGGTTCTGCACAGTGTGCTAAGGCGATCCTGTCTCCTGAGAACTGGAGGCCCTAGCACTGGTCTGTCAGTAACACACCCTGAGCATGCCGTAGCCCTTGAAGTACAGATACAAGTTAGCTGATCTGCCCTCCTTGAGCCTAGGCATCATTATATCAGAGCTCATCTGCTTGTTTACCTGACTGACAGTAAATACTTCTTAAGAAAGGTGCACTTCAGGCAAGCTAGCCTGTATGCACAACATCCATGTATTCAGCAAAGCCATTAGATATTATTACATGGCCATACTAACACAGTCTTGTTTTCTCTAACTTATTTGTTGATCACACATCTTCATGGTCTGTTATTCTGCTTGATGGTTTGGCTAATTTTTTCATAGGTGGTATGATCAGTATCATGGTATATACATGTATAATGTGTAGTACCATACAGTATGCGGATTGGCTGTGAAGGCCCATAATCTCGTCTGGCTTTCATTTAACAAAGACTGGATACACCAGAGTGTGCAGGAGCCTGGTCTCATGTTTCATGCAGAATAGTGAATGTGAATATCTTGCCACACAAGTTTTAGTCTTGATAATACTGATGTTGACTTGGCTGCCCTTTCGTGGATTTCTGATTTGGATCCAGCCTTGTTAATGATGGATCCCAGGCATGTTAACTGTTGAACAGTTCCTGGCTTCTGTCCATGGACAGTTAACACTTACATCAGTGTTAGCAATAGTGGTTAGGTGACTGGCCATCAGCTTTGTCCCCTTGGTGCTGCTTTCCATGTCAAATCTTGCCACAGGGAAGTATTGAATCAAACAATGAAAAGTATTAGTGCAGACTCATAATGAACTTTTAGTTCTGTGGCTTGCTTTTTGTTAGACATCGATGTTTGGATTATGTTTGCTTTTGGCTACAAATTGAGATGAGTAGGTTATATATGGTAGATCCCATTTTATTTAGTGTGCTACTGATTCAGTTCATGGATCAAGATTCTTCAGATGTAGATCTCAGATCCTTGTGGCAGTAATGATAATGGAACAGTTAACATCTGTCATAACTCGCGTTCACTACACTTTACATTGTTATTCTGGTGTTTACTGATTTGCAAAGTTTGTAATTCATTAAATGAACTAAGACTGATGTGAAAGATTTAGGGATCCATATATATTGTGGTTCCCATCGATCACATACACACCCACTCTCTCTCTCCCTCACCTCTCTCTCACACACACACACACACACACACACACACACACACACACACACACACACACACACACACAGAATGATCTGCCTTCTTTTCTGTGTAACACAGACTTTTTAAAGACTTTTGAAACCTCCCTAAAGTCACATGATCTTTTCCCCCGGACTGATTAACAATATCCACGTATCTCTGTGTGTGAGTCTGCTGTTTTGATGCACTCGTGTGTCTATCTGTATATCTGTGTGTGTGTGTGTGTGTGTTTCGTTTTTCACGTGTGTGTGTGTGTGTGTGTGTGTGTGTGTGTGTGTGTGTGTTTTGAGTTAGAATTAGTATTTTATCATGTTTCTGCAATATGCGTTTTGGGCTCTTGCAAAGTAAAGTGCTCTATAAATATCCTTTTACATTACATTACATTACACACACACACACACACACACACACACACACACACACACACACACACACACACACACACACACATGCCTGCAGGCACACAAACAGACGCACACTTACACACACACACACACACACACACACACACACACACACACACACACACACACACACACACACATTTTATGCATGGATGCATCTACACAAGTACATGTGTGCGGCTGTGTGTTAATGTATGTGTATTATTGATTGAATGTGTACGCTGCTATGCATGTTTGTTTGTGCATGTACACTTGTGCACCAACTGTTGTGCTGCATTATTTATTGTCACAGATTCCCAGTTGGGAGATAGTGGGTTCGATTTTGAACAGAGCCCTTTATATTTGTAGATTTTTTGAGCACATGGCTAAATCCTACTCAGAAAAAAGTTTGCCAAATGGGCTTATTTGAGGAGACTGAAACCACAGTTGAGTTTCATTCTTTTAATGGATGCATCTTTTAGAGTTTTGCTCAAATTTCTTGACCAGCACTGAGGGTGTCTGTATAGATCTCTCAGGCCTGGTTGACCTGGGGTACATTTTCATCATGAGAGCATCTGTAGAGTAGAGCCTTGTCATGCAGGCTCAGACCAGAATGAAACTCCACAGCATCCAGTTCCTCATCCACATCCTTGTCAATAAGTATAAAAAAAAGTTTCAGATTCTGTGGCCATTTATGCACAGGTGTCATGGTGACCTCAGATTCAGTTTTCTTTGTGTGCCTTTGCCCTCTGTGAGTTCACCAGTAGTAGCAAGCTTCAAGGACTTGATGGCACCCTCTAGAAGGAGATGTTTTACCCACAGTTACACTGGGTGCTTGTCTAAATGATTATTGTCGTTAGTGTGGGGTTACTAAGTAAGATGGTGCTCTGCATATGTTGGTCAGAACAGGCACCACTGAACAGCCCTGAGTGATTCGGCTGCAATGCAGTGTGTCCTCTGGTGAGTTGTGAGTTGCTTCATGATGACTTGACTCTGACTGTCCCTGTGGACTGCGAGTGCTGGGGCTGCAATGAGGCTATGCATGGGTAATTGGTGTAACGGGTTTTGTGGTAATGCCACTGGAGTGACACAGAAGATGAGAAAGCAAAAAGCAAAAACAGAAATTGTGCATACATACATGTTTACATTAAAAAGAAAAAAACAACAACAACAAAAGTGAATGTGAGTATGCCAACATGTTTATGCATCTGATAATTATTGCTTATGTGCAGATCTATTATGGTCCACAGGGTGTTGATTTGATTTTTGTTTATATGGTTTGTTTCAGAAAAATAAGCTCAGAAGGTGTGGGTTCAGTCCGTAACAGTAACAGAGACGCACCATGGAGGAAGAAGGTATGAACTTGATCACGTTGTTCACTTTTTAAAGTTTTATGTAATTTTTTGTGTTTATGAAGTTAAAACTCTAATACACTCTTGAATGTGATTCTGAGTAAAGTCGGTCAAAAGTAACAGTAAAAAAAGTCAACTTAAAAGGAAAGTAGGCCGTGTGCAATGAAATGAAATTAAATGACATTTCGGAATGCCTACTGCTGCATAATCTTTTTAATCTCAGAGTTTAATTCAGATGTATGTCTTCACAGTAAACATGCCCAACTCTGTTGCATAGCCACAGTGATCTTGCTGTGTTTAAAACTGGTATGGCAGAGGTGAATGGGTCAAACATGTGTGGTCATAGCAGTGGGTAAGAGTCAGATGTTTGGAATGCATCAGATTGCCCTCCCACTACCAGTGTCCTGTCAAACAGAAAGCACCTGTGACTGATATTTTTGTTTGTATTCTGGCACCTGAAGTGGTAAAATACCATAATTAGCCGTAAACACTCACCTGAGTCGCAATTTCAATTATTTGTTTTCAGAAACAAGTGCACAGGACCTGAGTAGACTAAGACATTGGTCTAACTCTTTCTTTCACAATATGATTCCACCTTCCAGAATTGAATCTTAAAGTTGAGTCAGCCTTTCTCAAAGACAGCATTTGCTGTTGGAACGTCTTTGGTTTAGCCTTTTAAGTTAGGGTGACACTGTGAATTCTTTTTTTCTGTTTTATTGTATACTTTTAAATTAAACAAAGAAGAAGGTGGGAGCAGTGTTAAATGAACACATCAAAATCAAAAGAATGAAGTTGTACAGAACTGATTCTGTATGAGTTTCTTCAGTGTGTGTTGTCTGTGTAGGTTGCTTGATGTTTACTTAAAACTACATTTTGTTGTTGTTGCTGCTGTTGTTAGAGGGGTAATTGTCGTGATTGGATTTGATTTTCATACATATACCTACATAACTATCTTTGTCAGTCAACAGATTCTTCTAACAGATTAATTTTTTTTACAATCTTTGTCAGTCAACAGATTCTTGTAACAGATTAATTTTCTGTGTAGGGCTGTCTGTGTCTGCTTCTGTGTGTGTGTGCGTATGTGTGTGTGTGTGTGTGTGTGTGTGTGTGTGTGTGTGTGTGTGTGTGTGTGTGTGTGTGTGTGTGTGTGTGTGTGTGTGTGCATGTGTGTGTGTGTGCGTGTATGTGTGTGTGTGTGTGTGTGTGTGTGTGTGTGTGCATGTGTGTGTGTATGCATGTATGTGTGTAAGCACATGTGTGTGTGTGTGTGTGTGTGTGTGGTGTGTGTGTGTGTGTGCGTGTGTGTGTGTGTGTGCGTGCGCACATACATGTTTATGTGCATATGCAGGCGTGTGTGTGTGTGTGTGTGTGTGTGTGTGTGTGTGTGTGACCAATAATTTGATAGGATAATTGTTCAGAATTGGATATTTACCATTTCAGTGTTATGACTCAAGAATCATTCTGATTCATATATTAACTTGAGTTCACTTCATATTTGTTCAAGCAAATTTTAAGATGTTTATTTTTTGTATGTTTATTTTTTTTTTTTTACTAGTAGCCACAAGTCAAATTATGTTCCTCAGAACAAAATGCTGAAAACTGTTTCAGGCTGCTTGGTGGAGATACCAGAGAGCCTGCTGGACGTCCACATTTTGCGGCATGTGCAAAGCAGAGTTCCACAGTGTGGACCAGTTCGTGCAGCACAAGAAACAATGTCCAGCCCTGGCCAAGCTGATTGCCAGCAGGCAGGCAAAGAAGAAGGAGCAGTCACAGCAGCAGCAACAGCAGCACTGCAGCAGCGGATAGTCCCCAAAGCTTCCTCAGCCTCACTGAGCTACGATCAGCCTCATACTTACCGGAAGGCACTTGTGACTTCTGAAGCGGACTCTCAGATTCTTGTTTCACAGCCCTCACAGCAGGTTAGGCTGGGGTCTTTGTCTGGCCAGACAGCAGCAGCAGCATGCGGCCACTCTCCACAGCCCAGCCCTGCAGAGGCACAGAGGACACACTGCTTGAGCCTCATCAGCGTAAGGGTGTAAATGGTAAAGAAATCACCGGCACACAGCAGCACATCAGTCCGGCTTCCTCGCAGATGAACCAGTCTCATTTGGGAAGAGTGCTCTCAATGCAGATTTTGTCCAGCTGTCAAAGGGGAGAAACTGGCGGGGTGTTGCAAGAGCAGAGCAGTTTGTTGCAAGGTGGCCACAGCCAGCGAATCATTCTGCAGAGTCAGTCTGTTCATGCTGTCTCGTCATCATCTCTGGAGGCTGAGCATGTGGGTGACATTGCCAGCTTGTCAGAAGTGCCTCTTGGGATTGATGAGCTGACTTTGACTGATGTGGACATTCCAA
>JADBJO010000437.1:240000-255000 GCA_016801955.1 Conus betulinus
GATGAATTTGCTCAAGGCCTTTTGTAACATTTTGGTGTCAGAGCTGGTTCAGTTTAGTTGGCTTGCGCCTTCCCTCTGTGTCTTTATTACCTCTGTATCTCTCTGTCTCTCTGTCTGTCTGTCTTCCTGCCTTTTCTGTGTTTATATTTCTTTTCTCATAACAAGAATCACTGGTGATGACTGTGGACACCCTTCTTTATGGACACAAGAACTGGACACCACCAGCTGCAGTCAGTTGAAAAGTGGAAACATTTCAGATTGAATTCGTTTATGGATCTCCCCATTTAAATACAGAGAACAAATGGCACCATCAGGCAGCAAGTCAGCAAGTGTGCTTGGAGACAAGAACCTCTTCTTGCTGTCGTCAAGCGATAAAAGATTGCTTAGTACAGGTATTTTTCTGGCCATCGTTCCTTTCCAGGACCTTTTGTCTGATAGAGATGTGGATGGACATTCTGGAGGCAGACCAAAGAAACCTTGAATGGTCAACGTAAAGGACTGGTCTGCTGACCTCAGAACAACTCTTCCCTATCATGAGGACAGGGGACTAGCAGAAATCCCTGACTGCCCGAAGGTCCGTTACACATTGTATTATATACAACCCTTTCCACTTCTGTGATGGAACAGAAATGATGATGATAGTAAGATCATTTTTGTTACCAAGATTTGTAACATATCTGGTCAGTCTAAAGTGCTGCTTCACTGAGACAGCCGTTTATCAGTAGAATTTTGGTAGTGGAATAGTGTCCAGAGGGGTTTCACGAACAATCGTGATGTGTGATGTGTAAAGTGAAATTTGTTTTTAATCTTATCTTTTGAATGCTGTCAGGTGTGTGAGTTCTAAGTTTTTGGTACACTGTGGTGCAAAGATGACTGACGTACTGCATCACCAACCTTCTGCAACCCCCTACATAGAGCCTTACATCACAGTCAGTGGCCAGAAACTTACAGTGGCAGATAAGTTTTTTGTCTACCTTGGTAGCACGCTATTACGAACTGCCAACATAAATGAAGAAGTTGCATATCTGGTGCATCCTTTCACAGGTTTCAAGACAAGGTGCTGGAGAGGTGAGGAATAAGGCCTGCAGACCAAGCTCAACGTGTATCATGCAGCTGTATTGCGATCTCTGCTGTGTGCCTGTGAAACTTGGATAGTGCTCAGTCGACATGCCAGGCAGCTGAACTCTTTCCACATGAGGTACCTCAGAACTTTGCTGCCTATCAAATGGCAGGACAAAGTGCCAGATGCAGAGGTGCTTCAGACAGCCCTTAGGGAAAGCATTCTTGTGATGCTAATATGCTTTTAACTGAGGTGGGCAGAACATGTACACCATGTGGATGGAAATCTTCTCCCAAAGAGACTGTTCTAAGGCGATCTGCTGGAAGGCAAGTGTTTCCATGGAGGACAAAAGAAGCACTGCAAAGACACACTGAAGACTTCACTGAAGTGCTGTAGCATCGCCCCTGCCTCCTCCTGGGAAGAAGCTGCGCAAAATCACTCAGCCTTGTGCACCATGATCAAATCAGAGTGAAAGACTTTGAAACAAGACAAGCGGAATCACAGGAGTAAAAACGTCAGCTTTGGTAAAACAGAGCAATCACCACCTTGCAACCTGGCTCATCTCCAAGTCTGCCCTGTCCAAACAGCAACAGACTATTCAATGCAAGGATCGTCATAATCAGCCTTCTTGATTCAGACACCACCACCCAGTGATAGCAGAAGTCGTAGTCATCTTTGTCTGCTACAATTTTCATTAACAGTTTTAAGTTGTTGCACTTTGTGATGAAATGCTATGCAAAAAAAACAACAACAAAAGCAAAAATACACACAAAAGAAACTCCCCCCCCCCCACCCTCCCAACATTTTACAAACTTAGTGGCAATTTAAGCAGAACTGAGGCAATGTAGATCTTTAGACTGTAATTTATTTTGTCAAAAAAAAAAAAAAAAATGACCAAGACCAGGAAGGAGAGGAAGAGAAAGCAGGAGACAAATGAGCTTTTGCCCCATATTGACTTATTTCATTGTCAGGCATTTTGTCCAGGACAGGGGAGATCGTGATGATATTGCTTAAGTGCACTAAGTTGATGTATTGTTAGTCAGGCTTAACACACCAAGGTTATCTCTGCACTCATACACGCATATGCACACTCATGCTCCCATCAAACATTCACTTCTCTCTGGGAGTGGGATGTCACGCATTCGTTTTCTCTCCGAACACGACTGAGAACAAGAAATGCAACTTATGTGCTACTTATAATTATACATGAAAAATCCAGTTCCACAAAATGGAATAATCAAAACTTAAAAGATCAATACTTCCTAATCCTGGGTTATAATGAAATGGCTTCTTACCTAGCCAGGTTTACACACACACACACACAACCACTTTCACACCACACCACAGTCTTGAACATGTCACTTCAAGTTTTCTCAGCACTGGGTGATGGTGACGCCCTTGGTTGACTGGCTCCAGGTTTCAGGGACTGGTTTTCGTGGTCGTCTCTGGGAACTCGACGTAGAAATCTTCTTTGTCTCCTTTACCCACCTCTGGTTTAAACTCGGTCTTTTATTTTTCAGCTTGTCTTTTAGTCTGAGACCTTGCTGTCTGTTCTGTCTCCCAGACCATGTTTCTCTTAACCCTACTCTGCCCTACTGACTCTTCTCTCCTCGCTCTCCTCTGTTCTCTCTCTCTCTCTCATGTGTTCTTCTGTTCCTCCCATGTCACGTTGTTCTCCCTCAGTTTATATAGGGATGGACACAAAGGATTTCCCTTTGGGTCATGCCTTTGTCCATGTTACTTCTCTCCCACCTTGTTCACAAGTACACTGAATTCCCCTTTCGCTACATTCTTCCACACATCATCAGCATTCACACACATCGCTACCTAATTTGCTTAGGAAACAGCCACTTGGCACTAAATGGACATCGAAAATTCCTGCCAACTCCGGGAGCCACTTTAACACAGCAACCTGAGATGACTGAGTATTTAGCGCCTACTCGATGCTCCGAGGTCTTAGTGGTTACATTTCCATCCCTTTTGCTGTTGGGAGGGTTCGAACTCAGGAGGGTCCTCATGTCCTTTGGTGCCATCTGTTACATGACAGTTGCCTGACCATTTCAACCTCCTTGACACAGTTCGACTGTATGCGCTAGATGAGAGAGTACTGCTAATCAGCCCCATCACCTTTTTCTCCATCGTGCGCATTCCTTTCCTATTCCTATTAAAGCACTTTAGGCCCTTTGTTAGAGGTTTCGCTCCCTTGACACATTTTGATTTTTTTGTGTGTCAGGTCAAAACCGTACAATATTAAGCGAGACATCAGTTTTCTTAGATGACCATTACGTCGATGATGAAGCGAAATGTGGCTGAAAGAGCTGTTGAATATGATGTGTCAGACACTGAGGATGCCACAGTTTCAAAGAATAAACCAGCCAAAAAAAAAAAAAAGCCTCCATTACATTTTCTGTGATATGGCTTATGAGTACAATGCTTAAATTTGGAATGCTACTTGCAATGTCAAAATTCTATACTTTGTACTTTTGAGGCTTCAGCAGCTCAAAACTGAAAATTGAAAAATGTACTTGATCCAAAAATCATTGTATTCGCTCAGTTTGAAAGTGATATTCAAAAGCACAAGTGTCATAGCTTCAGTGTTGATGATTGTAGAGCTCCATCATGTGTGAAAATCGACAAGGAGTAGTTAACTTTTTCCTTTGTAGCTATATGAATTTATGAAGGTTGTACTTGGTATGGTATTGTACAGACAAAAAAAAATGCCGTTTTGTGTAAGTGTGTGCATACTTCTGTGTGTGTGTGTGTGTGTGTGTGTGTGTGTGTGTGTGTGTGTGTGTGTGTGTGTGTGTGTGTGTGTGTGTGTGTGTGAATGCATGTATGCATTCGTTTTTGGAGGATGAGTGTGTTGACTGATTTTTTTTTTTAAAGAGATTAATCTCAGGTACATAGGTTTCTTTGTTCTTTTGCAGGTCATGCATGCCCCAAGTGTCAGTACATCTGTTTCATCAGCCTCCTCCCTGAAGAATCATCTGCGTACCCACAGTGATGAGAAACCTTTCCACTGTGACTTCTGTCCATTCTCTGCAAAGCAGCGTGGGAACGTCAAATCCCACATGAAGAAGCGACATGCAGACAAACTCCGATCATCCAGACGCCATGGTCGCCCTAAAGGAAGCAGTAGCTCCAAGCGAAGCTCGGCACCTCAGGGAGGGAAGGCGTCCATCAAGGAGGAGGAGCATTGCTACGAAGGCAGCAGTGGAGGAACTGGTAGCAATCGTTCTGTGAGAGCCACCTGCAAGAAAGCCTATCAGTGTAACATCTGTGGAACATCTTTTGTGAAGGAGCATTCCTTGCGCTGCCACTTGCGGCATCACACGTCGGCTCTGGAAAGCTTGGGTGTGTTGACTCCCATGCAGCCAGCCAAGGGTGTGCCCAGTGGTGGAGAAACCATGTACAAATTCAGCACCGTTCAACCACCTGCTGGTCTGTACATTCAGCTGGAAACTGAACCAGACTCGGCGGGTGGAAGCAGCTTGCCCAAGACGGGCTACACCATCGTAGCATCTCACGAACCTGTCTCCTCCTCAAGGGGTCTACAACCTCACCCGTCTGTGACCTCCCGAGGCCTGGATCAGATAGCTGATGCTGCCGCCAGACTGTATGAGGAACAATGCGACGTTCAGACCCAGACAGCAGAGGTCCAAGAAGAGGAAGGAGCAGCCTCCACCCAGCACCCTCAGACTGTTCAGATCGTAGAGCTGCCTGTGGAGTTTGGGGCTGCTCAGTATGGAGAGGGGACTGTGGTGGGGAACTTCATTTCTGCTGAAAGTCTCCAGACATCCGACTCGACCGTTCCTGTCAATCAAAGCAGCACCAAGAGTAACCCCACTGTGGAATCAAAGCCGCCCGTGTTCATGGAAAACATCATTTTGTCTGATGGTTCTCAGGCCCAGTCCTCGGACCGGGGTTTGTCCAACATCGTGGTGGTCAATAGCGCCGCCTCCCCTTCTTGTCATTCAGGTTCTTTAGCTAGTAGTAGTAGCAAGTCCCCTCAGATCTCGGTCACAACACCCAGCAAAGTGATGTACCTCAGTCCCACAAAACCAGTGGCATCCTCTCAAGTGCCTGTCCTGGGAAGCCCACCTGCCAGGTCGTATGTGCAGCGCCAGCCTTCACAAGCTTCTTTCATCACTTACGTGACTCCATCCACATCGGCCGCCACATCGCAGGACCAGCCCTCTTCCAGTCTCCAGCACCAGCAGATCTTGACCAGAGTAGGAAGACAACACTTCACGTTTGTCCAGCAGCCAGAGACAGAGGAGGTGAAGTTCGTCCCTGCTACCTACACCCTGAATTCTGCTTCCGTACCCCAGGTTTCCCCATCCTCCTCCCTTCCAGCCAGTATCGTCACTGTTGCTGGCCCCTCGACCTTGACCACTGTGTCATCGTCTTCTGTATCTTCGGTGCGGCGTTCGTCACGGTCTCGACCTCGAGCCATCCGACCTTTGGCAGAACTGTTGCCAGCCAGGTCAGCACCTGTGGTGGCTTCGCTGTGTCAGGGCATGCAGAGCAGCAGCGGGGTGTCTGGCATTGTCACAGTGCCAGCTTGCAGTGTTACCACGGTGGCCTCAACACTCTGTCCACAGTATAGGTGGGTTCACGGTTCAGTGTCTTTCAGGGAAGGGAAAATGTTCAAGGTTGAGGGAAAGGCAGTGATTTAATTCTATCAGCAAAGAGTTCTAGTCACCACCAGCTGCCATGGTGAAGTGGTTAGCGTGGCAGAATCCCAGCTAGGGGTTTTGGGTTTGAATCCCATCAGAACCATTTATACGTGAGATTTTCTCTTCTCGAACCAGCTCCTTCCCAGAGTTGAGTTTTCTACGGGCTCAGTTGGGAAGACTGGGAACAACAGTTGAGACTTTCATCCACTTAATGGATGAGTCTTTGGGAGTGTTGCTTAAATTTACTGACCAACACTGCAGGTGTCTGCATCTTTCCAAGTTTGTTGAAGCCAGGATATGTTATAAAAGCAAGCCCAGAGTACAACCCAGTCATACTGTCACAGACCAGAATGAAAGTCTGAAACAACGTCTTTATCATCCTCATCGATTGGCATCGGTTCTTTGTCCTTCATGCTCTGTTATCATGGTTACCTTAGTTTTGATTTCTCTTCCACATCTATGCCCTTGATGAGGTTTCTGTTGGGGTCACTAGCATTAGCAAATTTATGGGAACTCTGGAGGGAAAGCTCCCATACGCTAGCTCTGTAACTAAGCAATCAGGGTGGTCAGTAGGAGGCTGAGTAGGTTGTGTTGCGGGTATGTTGGATCGGAATAGGCAATAACGAACACCACAGAAGTGACTTGACAGCAGGGCAGTGTCTTCTCTGGTGGGTAGACTCATGATGACTTGACATTGACTGTTTCCTTTGGATTGCTGGTGCTGGTGCTGCTGCAGCAGGACAGGCCAGGGTGTGGCTGTGGATAGGGAGACAGAATGAGTGGTGGTGTGGGTGTAATCCCCATGGTGACGTGGAGGATGAGAGAAAAAAGAGAGTGTGGGTGACCCGTTATTGGTCTACTGGTTGAGAAACCTGGAAGGTGAGAGATGAAATGTGCCAGAGCACATACTCTAGTTAAAGAAAAAAGAAAGATGCATAGTGGAAGTAATATCGTAGGGGGTTACAGAAGATAAGACTGCAAGAAAAGGTTAAAAAGGTAATCAAAGATGTGTGTCTGTGACATAATCATACTGTCCATCATCTGTTGACCTAGCTCATTCTGTAAAGTTAAGTACTGAATAAGTAACCAAAATGCGTGTCTGTAACATAATCATATTTATACCACCTACTGACCTAGCTCATTTTGTAAAGTTAAGTACCTAGGTCATTCTGTAAAGTTAATCATACTGCCTATCACCAACTGACCTAGGTCATTCTGTAAAGTTAATCATACTGTCTATCACCTACTGACCTAGGTCATTCTGTAAAGTTAAGTACTGAATGAAACTCGGTGATGTTGCTAGTTCATGTAACTGCCAACGTCGTCTTCTCCATGGGGCAGGTGGGGTGACCACAGTCCAGCTGGCAGGACCCACCAGCACCAGCCTGGCCAACAAACCTCACACGCTGACCCTCAACCAGCAGCCAATGCTGCAGTACCAGATCCAGCCCCTGCTGTCCCAGCCTGCAGGGCAGCCTCAGCCACAAGTGCAGCAGGTGATTGTGCAGCAGCAGCAGCAGCAGCCGCAGCAGGTGCCACAGCCGCAACAGCAGCAGTACGTGTTGCAGGAGCACCAGCAGCAGCACCAGCAGCAGCAGCCGACCATTCAGCTTCAGCAGGCAGAGTTGCCCATCAATGTGCAGGTGCTTGTTTCCCCTAATACTGATCGTAAGCTTTCATCATATCATAGTAGGCGAGTCTCTCACTTTGTTTGTTTTGTATGTGCTGTTGTACTCGCATTGCTTTCTACTGGTCACACCAAGCAAGTTGACAGGAGAGCAGTATGCAGATCAATTGGTTAGGGAATACTTGAGAGAGAGGCTTGTGTTAAAATGTCTCTTAGCGTACATATGGGATGCTTTAGGTCTGTTGATGATTCTGTGCATGAATTTTACAGGGATGATTGAGACTTACTGTTCTGAACTTTAACATAATTGTGGATGGGGACCATTTTTGGAAAGTGCTATGAATGAGGAATTATGTCCATAGCTTTGGCCATGTCTTGGTGTCCCAGATTGTCTTCAAATAAAAGGGGGGAAAAAAATTGAAGCTTATTTGCTCTCTTGGCTTCGTTCAACAGGTCATTCACCAGGACCCAGTTCACCAACACCAACAACAGCAACAGCAGCAGCCAGCTCCAGCTCCCCAACACCCGCACACCATCCCCATCACACATCATCACCCCTATCAACCTACAACAGCCAGCGCAGCCTCCCCAACAACCACAACAACAGCCTGCACCCCCCCCTCCTCCTCCTCCTCCTCCTCCTATGCCCAGCCAGCCCTCTGCCCAGCCCACCCAGATCCAGATCATCCTTCCCCAGTCCCCATTCCCAGCGCAGCCCGTCAGCATTAACCCCGGGGTGACCTCCAGCGTACCTGCGCAGCGGCAGATCATCCTGCAGGTGCAGGACCCTGCCCCTCCTCCTCCTCCTCCTCCTCCACCACCACCACCTCCTCCTCCTCCTCCTCCTGCAGTGATGACCGTGCAGGAGAACCCGGTGCAGGCGGTGATTCAGGGGGGTCAGGTGGTGTCATTGCCGCCGAGCGTTCTTCAGTCCATCCTGGCTCAGCTTCAAGGGGGAGGTGAGTGGGCTGTGGGTGAAGGATGACTTTGTGTCTTGTTGATTGGGGACGTGGATATGAGAGACTGTGTGTGTGTGTGTGTATGTATGTGTGTGAGGGGGGAGGGGGGGGGGGGTAAGGGGGTATGTGTGTGTGTGTGTGTGTGTGTGTGTGTGTGTGTGTGTGTGTGTGTATGTGTGTGTGTGTGTGTGTGTGTGTGTGTGTGTGTGTGGATGTGTGGATGAGTATATGTGTGTGTGTATGTGTGTGTTTGTATATGTGATTGTGTTTGTGGATGTGTGGATGTGTGTGTGTGTGTGTGTGTGTTCCAGCAGGTGTCAAGAATGTTATGACTAAAGTTGGTTTGGGGGCTAAAAAAATGCTGCTCTTAATCAAGTATTGCCCTAGAAATGTTGTTTACTGTGCATTTGATAGGTTTACTGTAACACACGTCCTCCTTCTCAGTGATCTTGTGTTTGGAAATGTAAGTTAAAAAAATGTGAGTCTATCCTGCAAAAATAAAAAAAACGTGAGTCTATCCTGCAAAAATATGCATTTGCATGGAAATCAACATATTTGTGACTTGCTTTCATGTTTGTTTTCTGTTTGAGGATAAAGGATGACTGGGTATGGTGAATGACAGAAATAGTTCTTTGCCTGTTCATGTTTTGTGCATAGACTATTAAGTACCGATGATATGTTGGCTATGTCCATTTTATGTTTGTAGTAGATAATAAGAAGCTGCATGAATGATTATGAAAGTTTTTTTAACGTTAATAGATTATCTTGTTTTACAAGGGTAAATGTATATGTAGCCCATGCTTTGCCAGTTGCCTTCACCATGGAAGTTTTGTTGTCACTGGCATCTTTTCACTGGTCCGTTGTCTGCTAGCAAGACAATGCAGAAACTATAGAGCTGATTTTAATGGAACTGGCTGGAAAGGTGGAATGTGGCCTGAAGACACATTCATTCGTTAAATTTTGGTTGGATCGGCATCAAAGGGCTGATCCAGGAATGGTTTGGAGGCTGAAGGATAGAATCTGAGGTAGAGTCTAAAGTATAGTAGACTGGTGGGTGTTTGCGGTCTGCTTAGTGCCAGTGTCATTTTTCATAGGTTCACTAGATGGAAACAAGCAGCCCAGCCTCTTTACCGTTTTCACTTTGTGATGGATGATACAGACCTGTTTACCCTTTTGCCGTAATTTTTACGAAAAAAAAAAATCGAAATTACAGGAAGTATCATTTCGGTCAAAAGCAGCAGTAAAAAGACATTTCCCAGTGTGCCTTGCGTATTTTAGCTTGTCAAAGATGGCGACGAAGCAGTCTTACACACCAATGGCTGGCTCTTCCAAATCTTCAAAAGTTGCAAAAGTATCGCGATTATGAAGATTACAGGTTTTTTTTTTTTTTCAAATTACAGGTTTTTGTCTGAGATATTACAGGCAGAGGAATTTAGGGTAAACAGGTCTGATGATATCACGTACAGATCTCTCATTGCCGACTGTCAGCAGGTGGGGTTAGTCTAGTCTAGCCAGCGGTGACGGCGATGGGCCAGTGGGCGAATCACCGGTGCACATACAGGAGGTGGTTATCCACATGGACCCTCAGCAGCTCAACCAGACGCTCATGTTCAAGAGCGAAGGAAGGTAAGTGGTGGCTTCACACCTGCCGTCCCCGCTTTTTATGTTTTTATCTTTTTGCCGCCACCTCTTCTGAAACCCCTCAGTAACATTACTTTGACATTGCTCATTAGACAGCCTCACCAGATATCAGTCGATCTTTGTCTTACTGCTGCTCCATCTGTATCAACTTCATGTGAACCCACTTGTGGAAGAAGCTCTGCTGCTGCTGAGTTTAGGTGACATTCAGTTGTGCCTTTTCAGATTGAACAGACGGGACCCCCCCCCCCCCCCCACCTCCACTTCCCCACTAGCATTTGCACATGTTTGAGTTTCACATTGTATTTTTCGTATCGGGGTGACCTCATGATGACTCGATGATAGTTCCCAGTGATGTGCTGGCGCTTGGGCTGCTACAAGAGAGCAGTTCTGGATGTAGCTGTGTGTGTGTGTGTGTGTGTGTGTGGGGGGGGGGGGGGAGGGGGGGGGGGGGAGGTGATGGTGGTGTCAAGAGTATCAGAGTAATGGCAGTGAGAGGGTTTGTGTGATGGTTTGGAAAGTCGATTTGTTTGCTCTTGCTCATTTTTATGCAGTTGTCATTTTTTGTACTGATGAAAGTCAGATGGTTAAAAGTTTGAAATATGAGTGACTTCTTTTCTTTTTCTTTTTCTTTTTTTCTAACATCAATTTCATGGATTCATGGGATGAGAGCTGACCACAATCGGGTAGCCCTCGTGGGAAGGGAAGGGTCTCTTTCAGAAATGGAGCATATTTCTTTTGCAAAAGTGGGATGGAATGTATTTCATCAGACTTTATGTCGTTTTCTGTTTTTGTGGAGATGTAACATTTTTTAATTGTGATGCTGCTTGTGTTTAATGTAAATTGCCATTTTGAAATTATGAGCTAGTAGTTAGTTTCCTCTTTTTGGCACCCTCTCTTTGACTCTGCCCTTTCAAAAAAAAAAAAAGAAAACAGATTTCTTTATTGTTCACTGCTTTTTCTGCCTTTATTGCGCCATTCTCCTTTCTTTGATCTGTAAAGTCTTCGTCTTTTTTTCTTATGTTGCAAATTTGTTGCCGTCTGGTGACTAGGTAGTGGAGCTTTCCATTCCGCAGTGTATGTGTGCCTGTGTGGGCATTTAATGTATTGTTGTTGCTTGTCATTGTTATTTTTATGTGAATATATATATATATATTTTTTAATTTATTTATTTATTTTTTTGGCATTTTTTTTTTTATTCAATGAGAAAAATTAGGCTGGCTCCATGTGCACCTAATCTACTCTATGGGTATTTGTGTATCAATTTTCTTTCCCTAAATTTCAGGTTTTTTGTTTTATGATTATAATATAATGTACAGTTGATACTGTATTTATTTATTATTTTATTTTTTTTTTTTTTTTTTTTTTTTTCAGGTCAGAACTGTATCTCCGTATGTGGTGACTGCCCTGAAAGGGCCGCTTGTGGCCAACTGGACTGTAGTGAAACTGAAATTGAAAATTGAAATAAATGATTTCCTAGCTAGTGCACTTCAAATAAGAATGACACGAAAGCAAGCAGCATTGAGTGTCTGCTTGCACAGGTATTATTTTTTGTTTGTGCCAGTTTTTATTATGGCGAAAATCTAACTGAATTTTATATATATATTGCAAAAAAAAAAAAAAACAAAAAAAAAAAAAAAAGAGAGAGATTTTGAACAGTTTTATGTCCCCTTAAACCGCGTCATGAATTATTGGGATGATTGAATTGAATTAATTGCATGTCAGGGGGGGGGGGGGGGGGGGGGGGGGGGGGGGGGGGGGGGGGGGGCCCTTGTTCAGTAAGATAAGGGAGAGAGAAAGCAGTAAAACAATTCATCAAAAGTGGTATGGGCTTGACTAGAGTTATTTCCCTTACACCGTAATGTGCACGATTTCCTCGGTACGTGATCTTGTGTGTGTGTGTCTGTGTGTGTGTGTGTGTGTGTGTGTGCGCGCGCGCGCGGGCGCTTTTCCAGAACATTTCCTCTACATAACTTCATCACAGAACATGTGCCACACAGCAGTGTAAATTTGGGTCGCAGCAAATGAAATGATTTGTGACTGACATAAAGGAACTGTTTGAACAGTTAAGTTGCAAACATTCAGAAAACAAACAAAACAAGTAAACAAAATGAAACAACAACATCAAACAACAACAACAACAACAACATTAAGGCTGAAACTGTTTGGGAGGTTAGCAAGCACAGTGTAGTTTCAAAACAGAGTGACTGAGGATGGAAAGTGAAGCAAAATTTAGAAAGAGAGGGGTTTAGTTACCGCCAAGGACATAGACAAAGTACAGGACAAGACACGATGCATTTCGACCTCTTGGGTCTTCCTCAGGCGAGAACAAATAACATTTAGGACAGTGAAGATGAAGAACGAGACACACCATTTATCTTCTCAGATCAAAAGCGCAGCAGAGTTATCAGAATTGTTCAGGTGTGGACCCTGACTGTGCAGAACCTCAAGTGAAATGGCCATGGACAGAACTCACATGTTTTATCTCAGGTAATAGAGGCCGGTGGCAATGAAAAAAAAAAAGAAAAGATCAAGGAATTAATAACACTATAACAAAAAATAATAGCAGAAGAAACTGCTTCAGTTGCAAGTGAAAAATGATAGTTCCAATAAGAGTAAGTTGTAATAAGAATAGAATAAGTTGTAATAAGAACACAAAAGAAAAGAATGATGATGATAATAATAACAATGAAAATAATAATGATAATAATAAGAATATTAATGATAATTATGAAAATAATAATGATGAGACATTAGTATCTCTAATCATAATCATGTCACTTCTTTGTACTCTGATAGAAGATCATATGAGAGAATGCAAGCATTTCCATCTTTTGGCTTCACAACTTCCCTAATGGTTGACTTGTTTCCATGGCTTTGTAGATTAAACAATAGAAAATGATATTGTCAGTTTGTTCGTTAACTTCCTTATATTAATTTTTAGTCTAGTAGAGCCTAAGATAAATGCTTTACAGAAAAGGAGATCAAAGATATTCATTTTTTTTTTCATCTCTTTTAGAATCAAGCATTAAAACATAATTATAGGTATGTGGAACATTTGTTTTTTTTTTTTTTTTTTTTTAATATCTTTAAAAACATGTAAACAAAGGGACGAAATGTATTTTATTTTTCTCACTTTGTATACACACTGAACAAAGATAGTAGTTTTTTCTCCATGTTATCTGTATTTAATGAAATGATTTGCCTTTGACTTCACAAACACCAAGCATATATCCTGATTTTTAAAAAAAAAAAAAAAAAAAGAGGGAAAAAGGGGAAAAAAAAAAAAAAAGAAAGAAGACTGAATGTATCATTTTTAAATTGAATCATCTGTTCATCTGTTTTTTTCTTTCACTCTCTGAATATAGCCATCCCACATTTGCCAGTTGCTAAAATCAGTCAAGATGTGACTTGAATGTAAAGAATCTAAATCATCCGAAGATTCTGTAATCCATACACATTGCAGATTTACATAAGAAATCCATAAGAAATCCAGTGATTTTTTTTCCCTCTTAGCACCTGGTTCAAAAGAGCATATCAAATTTGGCAATAAAACATTTTATACCCAAAAGTTTTCCGCAGTAGCAGCGGACCTACCCAGCAGTGTTTAAATGAATATATCTTGTTTCCTCACAGATCAAATCCTTAGAAAATGTGCATTTCCAAACCAGAATCTTTTCAAAGCAAAAAAAGCACAAAAAAAAAAAAAAAAAAAAAAAATATATATATATATATATATATATAAAGACAGAGAGAGAGAGAGAGAGAGCTTCCACTGTACAACACCCATGATCCATACCCCAGATTGTAGGCCCCTAAGGCAGAATATGATGCATTTGTGAAATACTGTCCAAAAAAAAAAAAGAAGTCCAGTTTTCCATGCATTCATTCAATAATTTCGTAATACATGGCAAAGCATACTTTCCCCCAAATATGAAATCTTTACAGGCAAACGTAAAACTTACGTTGATAGAAAAATAAATCCCCAAATACTTATGATGTTTCTTAAAGGCATATAACCTTCTCTCTCTCTCTCTCTCTCTCTCTCTCTCTCTCTCTCTCTCTCTCTCTCTCTCTCTCTCTCTCTAGCAACACCGAATACTGGCAGTAATATCACTTCTTGTTCAGATTCACCATGAGCATCAGGTGCTTACAAGTCCTGCACAGATTTGTTTTTGAAACAGTTGCATTTTCCGCACCCTTCAGAGGCATACCCCTTTACCAGCTCCTTGTCCATAGCCACAGCCTGGCTTGTCCTGCCACAGTCTCAGTAAGGGCAGTCCACATGGAGCAGTCAGTGTCAAGTCGTCACGAGGCAACCCATCAGAGGAGACACTGCACTTCTGCCAGGTCACTTTGAGGGTGTTCAGTCCACCTGTTCTGATCCAACAAAATCAAGACATCACCTACTAAGCCCCCTACTGATGGCAACAACTGTTGCTTAGTTGTGGAGCCATCGCGTCTGAGTGTCTCCCTCCAGAGGGTACCAGTACGTCCATCCAACGACAGCCCCCAAGGACTTGCTGATACAGGGAACCTTGACGTGAAATGGCCAAGGGCGCAGATGTGGAGAGCAGATTGAAATGGAGGTCACTATGACAACAGGGAATGAAGGGCCACTACACAGAATTTAAGGCATTTTTCAGGGGGTTTTTTGTTTGTTTTTTTTTGATTTGGTGTTGTTCTTCTCGCTCAGATTGTTTACTTGATGATGTAAACCAATCACCAAAGTATGCTAGGAACGGAATAAGTAACATTGATATACTGCTGAAAACACAGCCCCAAGAATATACAGTGTTGGTAATTTGCATTGAAAGTATGTTAACAAGACAAAAGAAAGAAAATGACAAGAAAAGAAGAATAAAGGACTAACAACTGGTGGAAATCTCACCATGTTTTACTTGAGTGACACAATTGACATAATCGGTCCAAACCCAACCCTAATTTTCATGTTTATCAATTTTATACAGAGATCTGTTATACCAAGGCAACCCTCTTTTGACATAATGTTTAGACAATATTATCCATTAAAAAAAA
>JADBJO010000437.1:265000-270000 GCA_016801955.1 Conus betulinus
GTGTGTGTGTGTGTGTGTGTGTGTGTGTGTGTGTGTGTGTGCGCGCGTGTACTTGCGTGTGTTTGTGTATGTGTGTGTACGTGCGTATGTTTGTTTGTGCGTATACATGTGTGAGTACGTGTGTGTGTGTGTGTGTGTGTGTGTGTGTGTGTGTGTGTGTGTGTGTGTGTGTGTGTTAGTGAACGCGCGCGCGCGTGTGTCGTGTGTATGTTGCAAACGGTTACCAGTCATCATCTGATGATTGTACGTCAGTCAGGTTTTTACCGTACACATCATCCCCCCCAAAGTAGTAGCCTGCAGCAGTGGCTGATAATCAGCAGGAGAGCGGGGATCAGAGATCTGTCTATCATTACTTTAACACCACCAGAATGACAATGTGATAAGGGGTCTAGCTAGCGTGGGGGGGGGGGGGGGGGGGGGGGGGGGGAAGGGCGTCAGAGTGATTCGAACCTGCAGTGATTGACAGCAAACTCGGTGCCGAACCACTCGGCCCTCCCTGTTCGGAGAAAGGTATAAGTTTCGTTTAAAAGAAAATAAATAATTTTTTTTTTAACAAAATTAAAAAAGAAAAATCTGTTGGCTGAGAAAAGAAGTCAATGCCTCATAGGAACTGAAGGCAGTACAGAAAGAAATAACCATAATAAGCATCTTTCTCTACCAAGTTTTTTTTTTCTTTTCGTAATCCACTAAGACATTAGGTACCTATTCTTTATCTGTCAAGCTTCTTCATCGAAGTGCATTATTGTTATCAGCCAAGAATTTATTTGTAATCAGCTGTTTAGGAAATAACAAAATGACTATTTTAATCCATTATTAAAACCAACAAACCAGAACAAAACGGGAAAACTTACAACCTCTGCATTCTTTTCATCTTTTTATACATAAATAAAGATGATATTAGGCAGAAAAATGATAAAGAAATACATAGATTAATAAATGAATTCTTCTGAAACAAAGGAAAGCATCAGTTAATGAAATGAAAAAAACTCAACAAACAAAAAGACAACAAACAGAGAAATCCATAAACTCTGCCGTTAAGGAAAAACAAAAAACTTTTAAACACATTGAAGAACATGTGAAAAATTAACGGGTCAAGAAACGAATGAATATATGCATTGATTGAACAGTACAGTACTCAAGTCAATGGATGCTCATCTATTTTGCTGTAGTTTGTCTGTTACCAAACAGACTTGGTGAATAGTGAATTATGTCTGGAAATAGCTGCATGGAGGAATAAACAAGAAAGTAAACAAGTAAAGATGTCGGTAAGTAAGCGAATAAACAGGAAAACCTATTACACACAGCAGGGAAAATGAATTATAAACAAAAAAAAGGCTAAAACAGTAAACAAAGTGGGGTAGTTTGCATTCAAAAGCCTACCAGCCAGCCAACAGGGTCACCTCAACTGCATACAGTAAGCTTGTAGCTTTGTTTCTCAGTCACAAAGAGTGCGATGACTATGAAGGTACAGTAAAGTGTCTGCGTACCTCATCCCTTAGCCTACCCACCCCATCTTCTGTCTCCCTCCCAATCCCCTCCTCCCACCCCCCCCACCCCCCGCCCTCTCTCTGCTGCTGTTCCCCATCATCCCCTCCCCCTCGCCATGCCTCTAGTCCTCTTCACCATCACCTTCTTTAGAGCTCGGCTTTCCCAAAGGCTGGATGGGGTACGCAGCGAGTGTTCAGTCCTGAGAGAACATGAGTTATTGCCTGACGTTTATATCATCCTGTCAAGCCAGCAGGGAGCGTTTAGTTTGATAAAAGGTTTGGGTTTATTTGTTTATTTGTTACTTATTTTGACATAAAGTTGTGCACCACACATATATTAATAAGAGTCAGTGTGAAAGAAAACAAGAAAAGAAGAGAGAGAGAGAGAGAGAGAGAGAGAGAGAGAGGTGCGCAAACTTACTGTCTTCAGCTACTTTTACAGCGAACACGAAATACAGTGAGATGCACAAGTTGTTCACAATTGTTCTGCCCCCAATGAATTAAGTATGTATGTTGTGTTTGTTTAGAGATAACATAATATCGCTTTTATAAATTTTTTCCCCAGGTGATCAGAGGTTTTATTTCGTTTATTCACCACCTGAATAAATATGGGGTAAATATGAATTTTAGTGTCTCTGAACATAAGTACAAGAAGATGCGCAAGTTGTTCACAATTATTCCATCACATATTAAAGCATGTATTTTTGTTTGTGTGGAGATGATGTATTGCTTTTATTACTATTTCATTATCATTACCATTATTTTCAGGTGATCAGAGGTTTAATTTCATTTTTCACTACCTAAATAGATATAGGGTAAATGTGATTTTTTTTTGGTCTCTGAACCTCATTTACTGTTGTGTTTTTTTAACGTTCAAGGTAAGATGGTGCAAAATTTGTAATTTTATGCTCGAGAAACTGCTTTATTTGAGCAGAATTTGGGCTTGAATGGAAAAATGTGAAGCTCTTTATAATCATCCACTTGCAGATACGTTTTTAAAGGCAGGGGAGTTAATCCAGTGGTTGGGTTCGATCCCAGAGGCAGGAAAGTGAATCCAGTTGGTAGGTTGATCCTGGGGACAAGGGAGTGATCCAGTGGTTGGGCTTGATCCAGGTGGCAGGGAAAAAAATTCAGTGGCTGGGTTGGATTCTGGTTGCAAGTGTAAAATCATTGATTTGGTTGGATCATGATTTTATTTGAGTGAATCCAGTGACTGGGTTGGATATTAATGTTGGGGGAAGGAGGGAGGGAGGGAGAGAGAGAGAGAGAGAGAGAGAGAGAGAGAGAGAGAGAGAGAGAGAGAGAGAGAGAGAGAGAGAAAGGCGAATCCAGTGATCAGTTTAGATCCTGATTGCTGCGGAGTGGATCTAGTGACCTGTTGAATTATGGTGGCGACAGAATGGATCCAGTGATTGGGCTGGAGCCTGGTGTGGTGGGAGTGAGTCCAGTCGTTGAGTTGGATTCCAGTGGCAGGAGAGTGAATACAGTGGTTGGGCCAGGTGGCAGGGGAGTGAATCCATTGGCTTTGTATAATCTTAGTTGCAGTGAAGTTAATGCATTGGTTGGTTGGATCCTGGAAGCGGGGAAGTTAATCCATTGCTTTGATTAGATCCTGGTGACAGAGGAGATAATCCATTGGGTTTGGTTGGATCCTGGTGGTGGGGAAATTAATCCATGCTTTGATTAGATCCTGGTGACAGAGGAGATAATCCATTGTTTGGTTGGATCCTGGTGGCAGGGGAGTTAATCCAGTGGTTATTAGGATCCTGGAGGCAGAGTTAATCCATTGTTTGGTTGGATCCTGGTGGCAGGGGAGTTAATCCATTGCTTTGATTAGATCCTGGTAGCAGGTGAGTGAATCCATTGGTTTGGTTGGATCCTGGTGGCAGGGGAGTTAATTCAGTGGTTTATTAGGATCCTGGTGGCAGGGGGAGTTAATCCATTGGTTTGGTTGGATCCTGGTGACATGGGAGTTAATTCAGTGGTTTATTAGGATCCTGGCGGCAGGGGGAGTTAATCCATTGGTCTGGTTGGATCCTGGTGGTAGGGGAGTTAATTCGTCGGTTGGGTTAGACCCCTGGTGGCAGTGGAGATAATCCATTTGTTTGTTAGGATCCTGGTGGCAGGGGGAGTTAATCGTTGGTGTGGTTGGATCCTAGTGGCAGGAGAGTTAATCCATTGGTTTTTTAATAGGATCTTGGTTGCAGGGGGAGTTAATCCACTGGTTTAATAGGGTCCTTGTGGCAGGGGAGTTAATCCAGTGGTTGGGTTGGATGCTGATAGGAAAAGAGTGATTCCATTGGGTTTGGTTGGATCCTGGTCGCAGGGGAAGGGGTGGGGTCGGGATGGGGGGGTGTGTGTGTTAATCCATGGATTTGGTTGGATCCTGGTGGCAGGGGAGTTAATATGAGCATTGGTTTGGTTGGATCCTGGTGGCAGGGGAATTAACCCAATGTTTGGTTAGATCCTGGTGGCAGGGGAGTGAATCCAGTGATTCCGTTGGGATACTGGTACAGGCGCGTGAATCCAATGGTTCGACTGTTTTGTTTTGGTTTGGTTTGGTTTGGTTTGGCATGGTTTGGATTGGTTTGGTTTTGGCATGGTTTGGATTGGGTTTGGTTTGGTTTGGTTTTGGTTTGGTTTGGTTTTGGTTATTTATTATTTTTTCTTTTTTTTTAGCAGACGGCCGAATCCGATGGCTGGGTTGGTCCTAATGGAAGGGGAGTCCACTAGTTGGGTTGGATCCTGATAGTAGAGATGGGGTTTAGAATCTAATGACATGAGTCATCATGACTTTTATAGATTTCTGCCAACAGCACATCAGGACTGAAATAAACTTTAAAAAAAAAACCCAAACCTAAACTGTATAGTTTTACTTCCAAGGTCAAAAACTCGAAACTTGAAACTATAAAACAACAAAACGTATTCAGGAAGAAGAAAGAAGAAAAAAAATTAAAACCAAAAAAAAAAAAAAAAAAAAAAAAAAAAAAAAAAAAAAAAAAAAAGCAACACCCCCAAACCAAAAACTTTCTGTAAGATTTTTTTGTTTAACGTCCTCCACCCCCACCCCCTCCCCACCCACACGCCCCATATCCCCATGCCTCCTACTCGCACACGCACACACCCACGCGCGCGCGCGCGCACACACACACACACACACACACTATACATACATGTGCACATGTGCGTGCAACACGGACACACATGATGATATGTTCATGAGAAGCGAGAGGTAAGGGTGTATGGGAGGTATGAGAGAGAGAGAGAGAGAGAGAGAGAGAGAGAGAGAGAGAGAGAGAGAGAGAGAGCAGACACATACATACATACAGAGAGAGAGAGAGAGAGAGAGAGAGAGAGGACACAGACACATACACACACAGACAGAGAGAGAGGGGAGGGGGGAGATGGAGAGAGATAAAGACACAGAGAGAGAGAGAGAGAGAGAGAGAGAGAGAGAGAGGAGATTAGAGAGAGATAGGGAGATGAGGGCAAGGGGGGGGAAAGGAGGTGGAG
>JADBJO010000437.1:290000-297500 GCA_016801955.1 Conus betulinus
TGCTTGCTCTCTGCTCTGTGTGCGTCTCTCCCTCTCTCTGTGTGTGTGTGTGTGTGTGTGTTGTGTGTGTGTCTCCGCGTGTGTTTGCGCGCACGTGCGTGCATGTGTGTGAGGATGTGTTCAAGTTGTACTTTTTCGTCCAGTCATAAGACTGCCATTTTTAGCCGTACGGGATTCGGTCATTTAAAACAAGCCGGGACGACCCCCCCCCCCCCCCCCCCCCCCCCCGCCATCCCGTTTCCCCCGCCCGCCATCCCCGTCTGTTCCTGAGATCGTCGATTGGTGCTGCCCCTCCTCAGGTTCTGCTGTGAAAAGCCTCAGAGCTCTCCCCCGCTGAGTAGAGTTTCCCCGATGTTTCTCCCTACCAATCAGGGAAGCGCGCTATTTTTGGAGCAGGGGTGGTGACAAACCAAATGATGGCTGAGAATAATAAGACATGACGTTCTTTTTTAACCTTCGGCGCTCTGCAGACACCATTTATCTTTTGGAAAGAGAGGGGGTTAGATACCGCCAAGAACACAGACAAACAGAGTGCAGGACTACACACACTGCATTTCGACCTGTTGGGTCTTCTTCAGGTGAAAAAAAAAAAAAAAACATTTAGGACAGCGACAAGAACATGGAACCACTTAGCTGCGCTTCTCCTGTTCGTCTCCAAATCAAAAATGGCCACCAGAGTACTTAGTGGTTCCATGTTCTTGCCGTTCTTTTTTTGTAAATGTTGACAAATGAGTCGGGGGGGGGGGGGGGGGGGGGGGGACTATGTGATTCGCTGAGTTCTGTATAATCTTTCACCCGATTGGTAGTTGGGGCCGTCGGTGTTTCACCTGTTGTTAACCGCACATAGACCTGTACAATATCGGTGGGTCAATACTCGAACGGTGTGTGAAATGTGCGTGAGCTGACGACTTTTCTTTGGTAGTTTTATCATTTTTTTCACACTGGTGATTAGGGCCGTGGGTAAGGGCGGGGAGGGATTGCTATCTTCTTTAAGACTAGTACAATATACTGTCTGTCTCTCTCTCTCTCTCTCTCTCTCTCTGTGTCTGTGTCTGTCTGTCTGTCTCTGTCTCTAATCTCTGTCTTTCTGTCTGTGTCTGTCTCTCTCTTGCTGTCTCCCTCCCCAACCCTCCTGTCTCACTATTATTTTTTTTTTATACAGATGTCATGATTTCTGGTGTGGGGGTGGGGGTGTGGATGAGGTGGGAACGGTTTTATGGAGTGTTTTATGAGCGAGTATGTCACTTTTTTTTTTCTATAAGTAACAGATTAGGACGACAAACATGCAAGTATGATGTAAAGTTCTGTGGTGACTGAGATGTGACCGTGTACAATGTGACGGATTTTGTGACAACTGGCCGTTGAGCATCATGACATGATCAAATATACACAAAAACAAAGAAGCAAAACAAACAAAATAATCAATGAGGTAGAAAAAAAAAAGTGAAT
This sequence comes from Conus betulinus, assembly GCA_016801955.1. NCBI lineage: Eukaryota > Metazoa > Mollusca > Gastropoda > Neogastropoda > Conidae > Conus > Conus betulinus. The sequence goes on from JADBJO010000437.1 coordinate 291,450, forward strand.
TAAAGAGTTGTTGTGGTGGAACGGAAGAAAGAGAGTAGACGAATGAGGGGAAAAAAGTCACACACGCAGCCCCAAGTCGCTCACTCCTCTTCTTTTTACCCCATACTTAACCCGGAAAACAGTTAGGCTGGTGCAATATTTACTGACGTGGCCGCCTTCTGTTTCTTATTAACTTGAAGGTAATATTTGATAGACTACAGAGCTCTGCTGGAAAGAAAGGTTAAAAAAAAATGTTAGGTAGGAAAGAAAGAAAAGAAAAAAAAGGAAGGAAGACACGAAAGACTTGGAGGAAGCAAAGAACGGAAGAAAGGAGAACAAGAAGAGAAAAAAAAGAAAGAAAGGCGGAAAGAAAGAAAGAATGAAAGAAAGACAGAAAGTCAGAAAAAGAAGGAATGAAAAAAGAAACTCTTAACAGCTTTTTAAGGTGTATATTGAACCTACGAAGTGTAATGCAAGACATGATATACTTCTTTAAACCTAATTTAATGCGAAACGTGATGAGTATATGGCAATAAAAGACGTATCACATGGAAAGTGACTGCGTGTGGAACACGTTTGCGCGAGAAGTGTTACACCACTGTTGTAATGTTACAAAAGTGTATCCCTTCATCGATACTTCTTTCTGCTACTGTGAAAGTGCCCAGTCATCATCATTTGTTTGGTCCATTGGCGGTCGTTTCTTGTAAACCTTCAACCAGTCCATCTCTGTCTGTCTGTCTGTCTGTCTGTCTCTCTCTGTCTCTGTTTCTGTCTGTCTCTTGTCTTGTCTCTCTCTCTTTCTCTGTCTGTCTTTGTGCCTTTCTGTCTGTGTGTCTGTCTGCCTGTCTCTATCTTTTGTCTCTGTCTCTGTCTGTCTCTCTCTCTCTCTCTCTCTCTCTCTCTCTCTCTCTCTCTCTCTCTCTCTCTCCTTTTTTTGTTTTGTTGTTTTGAGTTTCATTGATCTCGCTGACGATGAACTCATGTTTGAAGTGTTCTGAGTCATTAAAAAAAAAAAAAAAAAAAAAGTCGTCGACGGAAATGAACAGCATTTTCATTTTTTTGTGCACAGTTCCTTTTCGTCGCTGACGTGGTGGCGGCCCTGTCAGTCGGCTGGGCTGGAAAAGCGACATGACTGGATCGCATGTCTTGTGTCGATTCTATGTAGCGAAAACAGGAAACGGTCGGCGATGTCGAACAGTTGTTACGTCGGTTTTTTTTTTTTTTTTTTTTTTTTTTTTTTTAAATTTTGAAGATTTTTTTTTCATTTCTTTTTTCTTAAGTGAGGATGAGTCACCTACAACCTCCCCCCCCCCCCCCCCCCCCCCCCCAGTCCTGTACTAGGGCCGTTTTCTCCCGTGAATTAATTGCTGCGTCCCACCTGCGAGCTGTTCTGAGAGATGGGGCATGTCTGAGGCGGGAAAGGTGTTGTGCGGGTAGTAGGCTTCTTTTCTCCATCCACGTGGGCTACTGCCGACCCGTGTTTGTTTTTTCCTTTTTTTTTTAAAATATTTTTTATTATTCAGTTTTATGTAGAAATGATTGGCCGCTCCCTCTGGCTGGCACGATGACGATGTGTGAACGTCACCAGTGTCAGATTTTTTTCTTTTTTTTTTTTTTTTAAATTTTTATATATATATATATATATATATATATATATATATATATATATATATATATATATTGGTTTTGTTTTGTTTTGTTTTGTTTTTTTTTTTTTTTTTTTGCTTTTTTTTTCTTTTTTCTTTTCTTTCTTTCTTTTTCTTTCTTCTTTCTTTTTTCTTTCTTTCTTTCTTTTCTTCTTTCTTCCTGTCTCTCTCTTAGAAAGTAACAGTGTGTGTGTGTGTGTGTGTGTGTGTGTGTGTGTGTGTGTGTGTGTGTGTTGTGTGTGTGTGTGTGTGTGTGTGTGTGTGTGTGTGTGTGTGTGTGTGTGTGTGTGTGTGTGTGTGTGTGTGTGTGTGTGTGTGTGTGTGTGTGTGTGTGTGTGTGTGCCAGGACGGAGAAGCGTGAATGTAGCGAAGGAGCCTTCCAGCAGATTTTTAAGTGGCATTATCAGCACGTTTCGCTGATGCTTCCAGGGTGACATCACGTTACCATTTGGTGAGCATTAGGCGTTTGGGCTGTTTTTGAACGGGACCGGGGGGTTTGAGGCGTGCTCTGAAATATGGTTGCGTTGACTGATCGTTGAAAGAGAAATAAGGATTTTTTTTTTTATCATGAATGAGATCGAGGATGTTCGTCAGTATGTAATAAGTATGTTCAGAACATAGAGAAAAGGGAGGGAAAAAAAGTAACGAAACAAGACAACAATCACAACAGCAGAAACAGGCCCTTTCGTTCCGCTAATGCCAGTGAAACCTAACTTCATGCCAAATGCTGCTTTGCGGTTCTCATCAAAACCATCGAAAAATGTTTTTGTGGCACTCACTAGCTAACACACAAGTTGTTTGGGCGTAGCGCAAGTTCGGTTCCTAAAATGTCTTTGAAGTTGAAGAGTTGACCAGTTGTCTTACAATCTCTTCGCTACGTAAATGGGGGGGGGGGACGAAAGGTAGCGCTGCGTTAAATGACAAGAAAGTTACACGACACAACAAAGAAAAATGCCACTCGAAGGAAAAAGAACGAACAAACGACAGCTCACTCACGCACACGTACACGCACATAGCACAGAGAGAGAGAGAGAGAGAGAGAGAGAGAGAGAGAGAGAGAGAGAGAGAGAGAGTGTGTGTGTGTGTGTGTGTGTGTGCGTGCGTGCGTGCGTGTGTGTGTGTGTTTGTGTGTGTGTGTTGTGTGTGTGTGTGTGTGTGTGTGTGTGTGTGTGTGTGTGTGTGTGTGTGTGTGTGTGTGTGTGTGTGTGTGCGCGCGCGCGCGCGTCTCAATATGTATGTGTGTATCACACTGTGTGCGTGTTCTCTGTCTCCCTCTTAGAATGTGTGTGTGTGTGTGTGTGTGTGTGTGTGTGTGTGTGTGTGTGTGTGTGTGTGTGTGTGTGCTGCATGTGCGTGTCCACACACACACGCACGCAAGCACGCGCAAGCACGCCTCGCACACACACACACACACACACACACACACACACACACACACACACACACACACACACACACACACACACACACACACACACACACGCGCGCGCGCGCGCGCGCACACACGCACGCACAACACAGTACACACACACACACACACACACACACACACACACACACACACACACACACACACACACAGGCACGCGCATACTCGCATAGCCGTAAGTCTCTCACTCTTCCCCTTCCAGTTTTCTAACTTAACCCGGAAAACAGTTTAGGCTGGTGCAATGTTGACTTACGTGGGCGCCTTCTGTTTCTTATTAACTCAAAGGTAATATTTGATAGGCTACACAGCTCTGCTGAAACAAATTAATGTTAAAAAGGTATGGTAGGAAAGAAAGAAAAAAAAGAGGATGGTAAAGAAGAATCAGAGGATGGAAAGAAAGAACGAAAGAGAAAAAAGAAGAGTGAGGAAGACGGAGAGAGAAAAGAGAAAGAAAAGAAAAAAGAAGGAAGGAAAAAGAAAAAGCAACTTAATCTCTTGGTGGCTTTTTCATGTGTATATTGAACCTACAATGTGTAATGTAAGACATGATTTAAAAAAAAAAGAAAATCTGATTTGGTGCAAAACGTGACGGCGATGTGGGAATAAAAGACGTATCAAATGGAAAGTGAGTGGGTGTGTAACACGGTTGGGTGAGAAGTGTTACACCACTCTTTAAAATGTCACAGAAGTGTATTCCTTCATCTATGCTTCTGTCTGCCTCTCTGAAACTAACTGGGCAGTCATCATCGTTTGCTTGGTCTATTCGCGGCCGTTTCTCGTAAACCTTCACCCAAACCATCTCTCTCTCTCTCTCTCTCTCTCTCTCTCTCTCTACTCTCTCTCTCTCTCTGTGTGTGTGTGTGTGTGTGTGTGTGTGTGTGTGTGTGTGTGTGTGTGTCTGTCTGTCTCTCTCTCTCTCTTCTCTTTCGTTCTTTTCCGGTTTTGTTTTGTTGTATTGATCTTCATTGACCTGCTGACGATGAACTCACGTTTTGAAGTTGTTCAAGTCTTTAAAAAAAAAAAACAAACAAACAAAAAAAAAAAAACATCGACGGAAATGAACAGCATTTTTATTTTTGTGCATCGTTCCTTTTCATAGCTGACGTGGTGGCCCTGTCGGTCGGCTGGGCTGGAAAACAGACATGACTGGATCGCATGTCTTGTGTCGATTCCATGTAGCGAAAACAGGAAACAGTCGGGGATGTTGAACTAAACAGTTGCGTCTAGTCTTTTTTTTTTTTTTTTTTTTTGAAAGTATGAATCACCTGCACCCCCTCCTCTCTCCTCCCCCTCCCCTGTGTACTGGGGCAGTTTCTCCCCCATAAATTAATCGCTGCACCTCACCTGCGAGCTGACCGGAGAGATGGGTCACGTCTGCGGCCAGAATGGTGTTGTGCCTTTCTCGATCCACGTGTTGCCGAACAGTAGTTTTTTCTTCAGTTTACGTAGAAATGATTGGCCGGTCCCGCTGGCTGGCACGATGAGGATGCGTGCACGTAACCAGAGTCAGATTTAAAAAAAAAAAAAAAAAGGAAATTCTTTTGTTTCTTTCTGTCTGTCATCCTTAATTTAAAAAAAAATTAATGTTTTTTTCTACTATCAGTAAAAAGTAACACTTTAGCCACGAGGGAGAGAGCGTGAATGTAGCGAAGGAGCCTTCCAGCTGATTTTTAAGTGGCATTATCAGCACGTTTCGCTAATGTTTCCAGGGTGACATCACGTTACCATCTGGTGAGCATTAGGCGTTTGGGTTGTTTTTGAACGAACGGGGGGTTTGAGGCGTGCTCTGAAATAGGGAGAAATAGAAAGATAAATACGGATTTTTTTTTTTTTAAATGGGACCCAGGATGTTCAGTATGTAATAAGTATATTCAGAACGTTTTTAAAAAAAAAAAGGGCAAAAGAAGAGACATGACGAAAAAAAAAACAACAACAACAGCAATCACAACTGCAAAAACAGGCCCTTTAGTTCCACTAACAGGCAGTGGAACATATGACCTATCCCGGAGTCTTGAAGACCGTTGGGGCGCCACAGAAGACTGCAGCCAGCTTCCTCCCACTCCTCCCGGTTCTCAGACGCTTAGTGGAACATAACTTCTTGCTGAATGCTGCTTAGCGAGATTCCCCCAGAGACATAAACAGAAATCTGTGGTTTGTGGGTCTCACTATCTAGCACCAAGTGAATGGAGAAGAGCATTCGAAGAAGTAACAGCATCACGCCTTTGTTTGGGCCAGTGACGAGTCTGTGAAGTTTGGGGGCTTGTTCTCTCCCCCTTACAAACAAAGGGGTTAAACTAACCATTATGTTTCTGGGGTCAGTCCAAAGGACATGTTGTTAGAGGAACGTGACATCCAATGAATGTTGAGAATGGACGAGGGCGGAGTCACCTTGCTTGAAAAGAGACAAGAGACTTCTCAGTTATGTGAAGCAGTGTGATATAACGCAGTTCGGATCAGACATGACCATCGCTCAGATCTTGAAGATTTTCAGCCTTCAACGCTGAAATGCGAAGTTACGTGGCCCGCCACCTGCCTCACATGTGCAGACACTTATGGTGACGAAACATCCAAACCATTTCACAGGATTCGCGTAAACGATAAGACAGAGAAGGGAAGCCTTACAGCGATGCTATCTGTGAGGCAGGGTTAAGTGGGAAGGGGGGGGGGGGGGGGGGGGTAAGTAAGACATCGGGGGCGGCGTCAACTTGTGTCGAACCGAGAAACAGTTACGTCAGAATTCCACAGGGAATGAGTCATTCGCATCGCGCCCTCGCAGGCGACCTCTGACACGGAAGTTGACAGTCTTATCATCATCGTCTGCCAGCCTGGAACAGAGACAGACAGGTGTTGGAAAGGGAATGAGGGGGGAGAGGGAGTGACATTAACTTGATGACGCAAAGAGGTGTAAGACAGACAGACAGACAGACAGAGAGGGAGAGAGAGAGAGAGAGAAGAGAGAGAGAGAGAGACAGACAGACAGATAGAGACAGACAAAGA
>JADBJO010000437.1:302500-307500 GCA_016801955.1 Conus betulinus
CTCTCTCTCTCTCCTCTCTCGCTTCCCTTCCGCCCATATTTGTTGTTTCGGTGCAGGCTCGCACACAAACGCACGAGCTCGAGAAGGCTGGAGAGCTTCCGCCTTCTTTGGGCCCCAGGTATCCCTATTTATGACGCTGATGAAGACGCTGCTACTGACAGCTGCCCGGGCTTGGTTTGGGGGGGGTATTTGCTTTTAAGCCCATGTTGTCTGTAAATTTGGCGCAGTGGGGTAATCGCTTCACTCCAAACACGAGATTTAGCTTCTGCTGCGCGTGTTTCATGTTTATTGCAGGTAGGAACGGTTTTGTGAAAGAAATCGATAATCAGATGGTCGGGAAGGGGAGAATGGTGGGGTGGGGATGGGGATGGAGAGGGGGAGAATTTGTGGGAAGGTTGGTGTAGGGTGGTGGTGGTTGGAATGGGAGCGATGGGATGTAGGTAAGTGGGGGAGAATGAGGGGAAGAGGAGGTTTGACGAGAATGAAAATACCTGTTAGGGATTGGTTAGTCTATGTGTTGGTGATCCATGTCTGTGTCTTTTTTTTTTTTTTTTTTTTGGGGGGGGGGGGGGGGGGTTTTGGGGGGGGGGGGGGGGGGGGGGGGGGGGTTGTTTTTCGAAAAAAAAAAAAAAGTTAGAAAGAGAAGGGGTTAGTTACCACCAAGGACGTAGGCAAACAAAGTACAGGACAAAACACAGTGCATTTCGACCTCTAATGTCTTCTTCAGGCGGAAACAAATAACATTTGGGACAGTGAAAACGAAGAACAGGAAACCACTCATGTTCGGCGGAAGATCAAAATGGCCGCTGGACGTTTGTCCATGTCCTTGGCGGTAACCAACCCCCCTCTCTTTTTCTACATTTTGTTTCATTTTCCGCCCTCAGTCACTTCGTGTTGAAACTAACTTTGGATATTGGATGTTCTGTATATGGCGAATCCAGTTCCCGAAAAAGATCTTGTGTACACACGCTCGGCGGTGACCAGATGAAGTGAAGCAGGTGGGTGGAAGTAAAGAGTGTTTGGGGAGAACGGGATTTTGTGAGGGGGGTAGTAGGTAAGAGTCTGAGATTGGAGTGTGGGCGGGATGAGGGAAGAGGGAAGGGGGGGGGTGGGGGGGTGGGGGTGGGGGGGAGGGGTTAAACATTAGAGCACCGTGGTGATGATAGTAACGTTATGTAGAAAGGAAGAACGTGAGGGGGAAGCTAGAAGAGGCAAACCAGAGCAACAACAACAACAACAACAACAACAACAACAACAACAAACTTAGAACAGCAAACCTCCACTTATTGGAAGCAAAGGGGTCGAGTTATCGTTTTTCGTTATCGCGTCTCTGTGTCTGTGTGTATGTTTTTTTTGTTTGTTTATGCATTCGTCAAAGGCTGTTTTGTGAACAAATTTTCTTGGTCGCAGAATGAACAAAACACTGATGAGATGGAGCACAAAAGGGAGATGGTATTTGATGATGAGAGAAGGTGGGCAAAGGAAATATTCGACTTAAGCATTGAAGGTAGATTCATGTTACCCCCCCCCCCCCTTCTCTCTCTCTCTCTCTCTCTCTCTCTCTCTCTCTCTCTCTCTCTTGCATTGTCCCGTCTCTGTCTCTTTCTTCTATCTCTGCCTCTTACTGTCTCTCTCTCTCAGCCTCTCTTTTTGCGTGTGTCTCTCTCTCTCTGTCTCTCTTTCTGTCTCTCTCTCTCTCTCCCTCTCTCTCTCTCTCTCTCTCTCCCTCCCTCTCTCTTTCTCTCTCTCTCTCTCTCTCTCTCTCTGGGTTTCTTTTATTGCATTGGCACAAGCGTCCCCATATCTTGACCGAGTGTCCCTGGGTTATAATGCCGATGAAATATGCTGTTCCTGACAGCTCGCTGTCCAGGAGGTTTGCAGTGTATGCTGTAAGTCTGTGATGCATGCCTGTACACCCTGCCATAGCGGGGAAAACCGTTTCACTTCAGTCCAAGGTTTAGGTGGTGGTGGTGGTGGGGGGGGGGGGGGGGGTCTCTCTCTCTCTCTCTGTATGTGTGTGTGTAAGTTTTGTGTGTGTGTGTGTGTGTGTGTGTGTGTGTGTGTGTGTGTGTGTGTGTGTGTGTTTCATGTTTATTGCAGGTAAGGAACGGGTGACAACGAAATCGATAATCAGGGACGAGTGTAAAAAGTGACTGATAGGGCTGTGGATAGATGGATAGATGGACGGGAACGTAGGAGGTGAGAGGAAGCTGGTATGAAAGGGAAAGAAGGGGAGACCAAAAAAAAAAAAAAAAGTTGTTGAAGAGTACTTACTTGAGATGGCTGTGTTTAACGACGTATGATTTCTTGATGTGATGGCCTTTTAGATAAAATATTTTACACAGGCGAACAGTAGGCAATAAAGATTGTTTTTCTTTTACCTATTTATGGACCAGTTGAAAATGGATTCAGCGCCCATCCTGCGCTGTATTTGAGAAGAAAAGTGATTGCTCGTTCTTCGTTTTCATTTGGGTCTGTCCTGAAGAAGACCTTAAAGGTCGAAACGCACCGTGTTTTGTCTCGTCATTTGTTTGTCCCTTTTATTTTGGCGGACTCACTTATAATTCTTTTTTCTTTATTATTAATTTGGAGACTACCACGTTGAACAAAAGGGAAGCAGGTCGTGCACATAGCCTAGCAGAAGGATGACCTCCAAGGAGAAAAGAAAGAAAGAAAAAAGGGAGAGAGAGAGAAAAGGGGGAAACAAATCACTGTTGTCGAGATGTGTAAGGTAAGATGCTCAAAAGTGAGCCAAAGCAGCTTTGTTGTTTTATCATACAGCGAGAAGCCGGAGCCCTGGCAGAGTAGGTCTCAGACGGTGTCCCCACCCTCTCCTGGAGCCAGCACCATTAGAGGACCATCTGTGTGTATCAAGTCTCCAGAGAGAGAGGGGATTGGCACTGTCGCCGGCAGTGTTTTTCCTCCGGCCCCCTTTCTCCCCGGGTAGGAAAATGACGGCAGCAGACATTATCTATCTCCTGGGATTACGGCCATAACCGCTGTGTAAGAGCAGCTTCTCGTTTCCTTGCGACTCGGGGAAAGAGTGAAGGGAGACACTCCGGAGCTGCCGATGCTTACGTCGTGGCCATCCGAACCTCCCCTCCCCCCTCAAGGGCGATGGAAGGCTTATTCCCATAACCACCGCCGGACAAGAATCTTGCTTTATGCGAGCACGGTAGGGAAGGATTGTCCTTTCTTTCGGCAGAGCTCTGCTGCAATAGACGCCTGCTGCTTGATGCTGCTGCTGCTGCTTCTGCTGCTGCTGCTGCATGGGCAGCGAGCGGGCACCCCTCTCCCTCAAGACGGTTTTCTATGGGATTATTTCAGCCATAACCCTTATCTGACAAAGATCTGTGTTTATTCGGCAAGACAAAGGAGGTCGAGGGGGGGGGGGGTGGGGTGGGGGGGGGGGGTGGGGTGAGAGGGTGGAGGGGAGAGGATTTCTTTTCTCTCCCTTTTCGTTTGGTTCCTTCTCATGACGATGCTCATACAGCATTTGATAACAGCGGTGCAGTGCAGCCCCCCTCCCCCCTCCCCCCTCCCCCCTCGTCCTCCCCTCGGCTTAAACCCATAACCCCCAGCTCAGGCGGTGGTTTACGGGCGCAAGCGGACTGCGGCTTTGCCAAATCAAATCATATAAAAGCAGATCTGCGGTCCCTCCCTGGGGGGAGCGGGACCAGGGAGTCGTAAGTCGGAGGACCAAGCGGACAATAGACGTCAGGCGCGGTGTGAGGTATGGCGTTTTCTGATGGAACCATATTGTCGCTTTGTTCTCCTCCAGAGACGAGCTGTGGTGGAATGGAGAGAGAGAGAGAGAGAGAGAGAGAGAGGAGAGAGAGAGAGAGAGAGAGAGAGAGAGAGAGAGAGAGAGGGAGAGAGAGAGGAGAGGGCGAGGGAGGAGAGAGAAGAGAGGGGAGGAGAGGAGAGAGGAGGAGAAGAGAGAGGAGAGAGGGGAGAGAGAGGAGAGAGAGAGAAAGAGAGGAGGGAGAGAGAGACAGAGTGAGGAGAGAGAGAGAGGGGAGAGAGAGAGAGAGAGGGAGAAAGAGAAACAGAGAGAAGGGCGGGGAAGGGAGGGGTGAGAGAGACTGACACGAGAGAGGAGAGAGACTGGGGGGAGGGAGGGGGAGAAGGAGAGAGACAGAGGCTTCGAGACAGAGAGGGAGAGAGGAGACAGACAGAGGGTGGGGGAAAGAAGGGCGGGAAGGGGGTGGGTGTGTGTGTGTGTGTGTGTGTGGGGGGGGGGGGGGGGGGGGGGTCGACAGCGCTTCTACGTTTGATGAACTCCTTGGGTGTATTGGGTCAATGAGTTCCGTATGCGCTGTTTTTACCTTATTTTCCCCTTTCCTCTGTGTGTGTGTGTGTGTGTGTGTGTGTGTGTGTGTGGTGTGTGTGTGTTTGTGTTTGGCGGATGAAAAATCGCAGTTGGAGAGATGGGGAGGAGAGTTGCTGATGCTTTTCAGGACTAAGTAGGTCAATGTTCCTCCAGCCTGCCACCTAGCCAGCTCCTCTTATTGTTTGTCAGGGGCTGTTGACGGTCAGCCTGCTTCCAGCATGCCGGAAATTGATAGGTTCTGGAATTTAGGCTTCTAACAGTAGGATTTTGCCTGATATTCTTCCAGGAATGCATGGCCACGTCGTTCCGAAAAAAAAAAACCAGGAGGAGGGCTGGTATGGACTGAGCCTTCCAAATTGCCCGGCTCCTGCCCAGTGCATACATCACCGGCGTTGTGAGAGATCCTGAGAGCTTTGGCATCCACCCGCAGCGTTCAGTAGATTATGCACAGTCGACAGACAGACGTTGCTTATAACCGGCATGTTCTGACTTTTCTTCATGCATCACAGTTGGAAGAAGATTTTCGCTGTCCGGAGGGGAAAGAAAAAGAACTTGAGGATTTCAGGCACGTGAGAGGCTTGGGGGTGGGTGGGTGATTTCTGCAGAAACAATAGTAATGACGCCAACAACAACAACAACAACAGCATCAACGTCTGCTGCAACGGTT
>JADBJO010000437.1:315000-335000 GCA_016801955.1 Conus betulinus
GAGAGAGAGAGAGAGAGAGAGAGTGGTATGTGTGTGTGTGTGTGTGTGTTGTGTGTGTGTGGGTGCAGCGTGAGTGCGTGCGTGTGTGTGCGTGCGTGCGTGCGTGTGTGTGTGTGTTGTGTGTGTGTGTGTGAGCGCATGCGCGCACCGCGCGCTTACCTACATGACACGCATGCGCCATAGTTTCTTTTTTTCCTCACGTCCTGAACCGACCTGGAGGGACAGTCACCGTTTCATGTCATCCGATACATCCCTCGTGGAGCCATGGTCACTGAGTTTGTTCAGAGAATGGGGGTGGGACTGGGGTGAAAGATAGAGGAAGGGATGGAAGCGCAGTGGGTGGGTTGCGGTGGTGGTGTGTGGGGGGGGGGGGTGGGGGGGGGGGGGGGGGGGCGATGGGAGGTGGGGGTTGAACTAATGATGCCGGTCACATAATTAAGACTTTCTGGAATTGAAAGGGTCCGCGAAAACCTCCGGGTTTGCAGATGTTGTAGTAAATTCCCTGTCCTTGTTGTTTCGTTCGTTTGATTTTTTCCTTCTTCTTGTTGTTTTAGTTTGTTGTTGTAATTGTGGGTTGTCCCTTGTTGTTGACTTGTGATATACCTCCTGGGTTCTTTTGGCTACGGTTGTGCTTGGGTCATTCAGTTTCGTTCTGACGATTGACGATGCTTTTGGAATCGGCAAAACGGAAGGTTTATTTCCGCCGCCCCCCCCCGCCACCCTTCCCTCCCCACCTCCACCGCCACTTAGCTGATCGCCTTTGAGGTATTGAAGCGACGGTTAGAGTAACAAGATTAAATGGGCGTGTCACTCTGTTTATTTGATTCACTTGCCTTCCTCTTCTTTTTTTCTTTTATCTTTTAGTGTTTGTTTTTTTTATTTTGCTTTGTTTAGCTTTCCTCGTTTTCGATACCTTTTTTTTTTTTATAATAGTTATTCTTTCTTCTTTCCATATTTTTCTCTTTTAGTCCTGTCTTCCTATTTTTCCCCTGGTCGTTCTTCTTTCTTTCTTTCTTTCTCTGTTTCCTTCGTTTTCTTTCTTGCACCTGTGTTGTGTGTGTGTTGTGGTGTGTGTGTGGTGTGTGTGTGTGTGTGTGTGTGTGTGTGTGTGTGTGTGTGTGGTACACACGCGCACATGTACCATACACACACAAAGCGAAGCGCTCACACACACCACCACACACACCACAAAACACACACACACCCACACACACACACACACACACCACCGCAACACACGCACCTCAGCCACACACTACACACACAATGCACACGCACGGCACGTACACACAAACCACACACACACACACACAACACCACACACACACACACACACACCACACCACACAACACACACTGCTGACTGAAACCAATTCATTGTCAGATGTAACTCAAGTTTGTACTCGACACACACACCACACACACACACACACACCACACCACACACACACACACACCCACCACACCACACACACACACGACACACACACACACACTCCTGGCGCCGCTCCTCCAACTTCCTTCACACTCACTCTGTAACCCCGACAAACTTAAGGACATCTTGTCTCTGTGAAACAGCAGAAACATCTCTCTTTCTCTCTCTCTCTCTCTCTCTCTCGCCCTCCCTCTCTCTCTCCACTCTCTCTCTCTCCTCCTCTCCTCTCTCTCTCTCTCTGTCTCCTTCTCCTCCCGGCACGACTCTTACACCAACTCCTTAACCCACAAAGTTTTGGGACATTTTGTCATTAAACAACAGAAAGGCCCACGATAACTTGACTGTCATCCTGTCCCTTCGCGCCCCCCCTCTCCCCCCTTCCGCCCATACACTCACCCCCTCCTTTTTCACCCCTTTACCCCCCTTGTCCCCAGCCATACAATCGTAGGGACATCTTGTCACTGTAACAACAGCAGAAACCCCATCGTATTCTCTCAATCCATTTCTCTGCCTCTGCACATCCCCCCATGCCTCCCCCCCCCCCCCCCCCCCCCCCCCCCCCCCCCCCCCGTCCTTCTTCCTCCCACTCCTTCACGCTGTCTCCGGCTCCGTCTCGGGGACGCTTAGGGACATTCTCATCTCTCTTACTCCCTCACTCACCTCACTCACACTCACATCACTCTCTCTCTCTCTCTCCACTCTCTCCTCTCTCTCTCTCTCCTCTCTCTCTCTCTCCACTCTCTCTCTCTCCACCCTCATCCCCCCTCCAATCCCATCCTGACTTTCACTTTTTTTTTACGGGCCCTCCCCCAAGCCTCACAATCCTAGGGACACTGTTTTGGTCTATAAACAAGCAAAACCCCGTACTACTCTCTCTCCTTCCCTTCACTGCCCCCCCCCCCTCCATCTCCCCTCCCCACTGACTCCCTCCCTAGAGACACTCTCTCGCTGACCTGCACGACAACGTAGGGACATAGTTACGGTCAGGTCTCGTACTGTAAAGCAAAATGCCATACTCTCTCTCTCTCTCTCTTCTCTCTCTTCCCTCTCTGTAACAGCAGATATGCCATAGTCCCGTCTTCTCCTCTCCCCTCCCCTCTCCTCCCCCGAGCCCGCCCCCTTACCTCCTCCACCACAACCCTCCCCCCCCTGGCCCCCACAATCATAGGGAATCTTGTCTCTGTGAACAGCAGAATCTCTTATTCTCTCACTTGCGCAACTGCGCACACCCCCCCCCCCCCCCCCCCCCCCTCCCCCTGTCCGTTCTTTCCCGCCACTCAGCCCCTCCTTCCTTTTGTTTTAACCCCCTCCCTAACCCACCAGACTTAGGACATTCATCTTGTCTCTGTAAACAAACTGAAGCCTTGAATTCGCTCAGCGCTTCCCCCCCCCCCCCTCCCCCCCCCCCCCCCCCGCGCGTTCCCTCCTTCCTTTCCTCCTCCAGTCCTATCGCTACCTCTGAACTTCTTTACGGTCCTCTTTTCTAATACTACAAACTCACGGAGACATCTCGTTTCTGTAAAAAAAAAAGCAGAAACTTTATAATTCTTCGTTCGTTCCCTCTTCCATTCCCCTCCCCCCCCCCCCTCCCCCCCCCCCCCCCCCCCCGCTGTTCCCTCCCCCCCCCCCCTCTCCCTTCCCCTGTCCCCGCCTTTTTACTCCTTACCCCCTTATTCCAACCCCAGCAACACCTTGGGGACGTTTTTGTCTCTGTAATAGTAAAACCTCATCTTCAGATACCTCATGTTTTCTTCTTCTCATCCATCATCCACCACCCCCACCTCTCCCCTCAACCTCCTGCTCCTTTGAACCGACTCCCAGACCCCACACAAACATAGGGATAGTTTTGTCGTAAAAAAAAAAGTAGGTACCCCATTCTGTCTGTCTGTCTGTCCTGTCTGTCTGTCTGTCTCTCCTCTCCTCTCTCTCTCTCCTCTCTCTCTCTCTCTCTCTCTCTCTCTCTCTCTCTCTCTCTCTCTCCTTTACGGTCGTCTCTCTTATCCCCCAAACTGAAAAAAAACCGTCCGGTTTTCTGGAAACGGCAGTATCCCTAATACTCTCTCTTTCTCTCCTCCCCTCCTCCCCTTCTCTTTCCCCCTCCCTCCCGTCTTGCCTTCCCTCCCCTACCACCCCACCCCCCCCCCTAACTCTCTCCTCTCTCTCACTCTGTCTGTCTGTCTGTCTGTCTCTCTCTGTCTGCCTCTTTCTTCTGTCTGTCAGTCTCTTGATCTCTCTCTCTCTGTTTGTCTCCATCTATCTGTCTGTCGTCTCTTTGTATCTCTGTGTCTCACTGTCTCTGTCCTCTCTTTCTCTGCTCTCTCTCTCTCTTTGTATCTCTCTGTTTGTTTTGTCTGTCTGTCTCTGTCTTCCTGCCTGTTCTGTCTGTGTCTCTCTCTCTTTCAGTCTCCTCCCTCCCCCCCCCCCCTCTCTCTCGTGTCTCTGTCTCTGTCTATCTCTGTCTGTCTGTCTGTCTTTTGTCTGTCTGTCTGGTCTCTTTCTGTCCTCTCTCTCTCTCTCTCTCCTCTCTCTCTCTCTCTCTCTCTCGAATTTGTGCATATATTTGTA
The DNA here is from genome assembly GCA_016801955.1 of Conus betulinus. Classification (NCBI taxonomy): domain Eukaryota; kingdom Metazoa; phylum Mollusca; class Gastropoda; order Neogastropoda; family Conidae; genus Conus; species Conus betulinus. Next base: position 319,001 of record JADBJO010000437.1, read on the forward strand.
TAGAGCTTTTAAGGGCGAGCTGTTACGTTTTTCCCTAATAAGTGTATGAAGCGCCGATGTTTGTATGAATACCGCTTCATTAAATTGCAGTTTAATACCTTGAGTCAGTAGATTGTACTTCATGGCGCTGGTATAACAGATTGCAACTTCATGCATTTTCGTGTTATGTTATTGTTGTTGTTACACTCACCATGCTTTGTTTTGTGAATAGTCCGCCCCTTCAGAATGGGCTGTGGCCTATCCTGAATTTCATTTCATTTCATTTCTCTCTTCTCTCTCTCTCTCTCTCTCTCTCTCGATCGTCTCTCTCTCTCTCCCTCTCTCTCTCCCTCCCTCGCCTCCCTCCCTCTCTCCCTGCCCCCCGATCCACTCGGTCAAGCGAGGGCTGATGGTGTGGCCCCTGGGCGCGGGGCGAGGACTCTTCCAGTCTTGAGGCGCCCTCCCCTGATGAGTTTCATTTGTCATATTGCAATACCGACTGGGGGATCGGGGGAGGGCTTTTTCGCCGGCTGCGACAGCGGGTTACCTTCCCCTAGCCCTGCCCGGCCCTCTGCTGCTGCTGCTTAGCTTGCCCCCTCATCTAACTCATCCTTCTCCGATCTCTCCCTTTTCTCTCTCCTCTCTCTCTCTCTCTCTTTCTTACTCTCTCCCCCCCTCTCCTCTTCTTCCCTGCCCTCTCTCTCTCTCTCACTTCCTTCCTGTCCCCCCTCTCTCTTCCTTCTCCTCCTCCTCCTCACTCTCCTCCTCTCTCTCTCACTCTTCTCTCCCCTCTCCCCTTTCTCCCTTCCTCTTTCCCTCCTCTCCCCCCTCTCTCTCTCATATCTTTCTCTTTCTCTCTCCTCTCTCTGATTCTTTCCCTTCTCCCCCTTCTCTCCCCTTCCTCTGCCACCTCCTGTCTCTCTCCTCTCTCCTTCGCTCTTTCTCCTCTCTGGGCTCCCTCACTCTTCCTGTCCCTCTCTCCCCCTCTCTTCTCCCTTCTCTGTCTCTCTCATCCCTCCCTCGGTCCTCTCCACCCATTCCTCTTCCCCCCACCGCCCCCTCCTCCCTCTCTCTCTTCCCTATGCTCTCTCTCATCTCCTTCCTTTAACACCCGCCCCTCTTCTCTCTCTCCTCTCTCCTCTCCTCACTCTCTGGCTCTCTCTCTCTCTCGTCTTCCTCCTCCTCTCTCTCTCTCTCATCTCTCATCTCTCTCCTCTCTCTCTCTCTCGGTCTGACTCCCACCGGCGGCTCGGCGTGGCGCCAAGTTTTGAACAGTCGGAAAGCAATGAAAGATTGATGAGAATAAAGATTGTCTTTCGTTTCAGGGGAACCCTGGAGGAGGGGGCGGGGGGGGGGGGGGGGGGGGGGGGGGGGGGGAAGGAGTCGGGGTCGGAGTGGGATGGGTTTGGGGATGGGTTGGTGGGGGGAGGTGTGTGTGGGGAGGGAGGGAGGGGGGTGGGGTGGATGGGGGAAAGGTCTTGAGGGGTAGCGGGGTAGTCTTCAGAGCGAGGTGCCATGGTTCTCCCTCCTTTTGTCTGGCAGGGGGGGGGTGGGAGGGGGGTGAGTGGGGGGATGTTGGAGGGGGGGGGGATGGGGGAGTCCTTTTGGTCATTTGATTGGTGATCGTCAGTCGGGGGTGGGTGGGGGTGGGGGTTGGGGTGGAGGGGCTATCACCGAGGGGTTTAATTCATCTACGGCTCTGGGGCGATGGAATCGTTGAACTTTTTCACTGTTGGGTTGATTGTATTTAACGGAGGAGGGAGTGGATGGGGGAGGGGGGGGGGAGAGAAAAAAAACGGATGAGATGAGTGATGTGGTGGTGGTGCTGTTGCGATACTTCAGGAACGGTATGTGGCTGGCCTGTTCTGGCTCTGTTCCCCCTACCCTTGGCTCCCTCGAGCTCCGCCTCCACCCCACCCCCACACCACCTTTTTTGTACCCTTGTCGACTCCACCCACCACCACCACCCCACCCACCCACCCACCCACTGTGAACACCGTACCCTTTTTTCCCTTCGCCCTCTCACCCCCCACCCCCACCCCCCCCCCTTGCCCCATCGCGTACACTCGCGGAACTTAGTACCAGTGAAAGTCCGTGACGAACATGATGCCCATCCAGTGTGTGTGTGTGTGTGTGGTGTGTGTGTGTGTGTGTGGTGTGTGTGGTGTGTGCGCGCGCGCGCGCGCATGTGTGTGTTGTGTGTGTATGAGTGTGTGGTGTGTGTGTGTGTGTGTGTGTGTGTGTGTGTGTGTGTGTAATCCTTGTCCTGTCTGTCTGTCTGACTTATCTGTCTGTCCTTTCTGTCTGTCGACTGTCTGTCTGTCTGTCTGTCTGCGTCTGTTTCTAGTGTCTGTTCATGTCTGTCTGTCTGCCTGCCTGTCTGTCTGTCTGTCTGTCTGTCTGTATCTCTGTCTCGCTTGTGTAAATGTCACTTCTTCTGTCGTCTATATCCCCTTGTCACACACGCTCTGTCTCTGTCTGACCCAGTATATAGGGAAGGGAGGAAGGAATGGACAGAGAGAGAGAGAGAGAGGGGAGAGAGAGAGGAGAGAGAGAGAGAGAGAGAGAGGACGAGAGAGAGAGAGAGAGAGAGAGAGAGAGAGGAGCATATCTCTGTGTGTGTATATACATATACATACATACATATTATATATATATATAATATATATATATATATATATAGAGAGAGAGAGAGAGAGGAGAGAGAGAGAGAGAGACTGAAGAGAGAGAGAGAGAGAGAGAGAGAGGAGAAGGAGAGGAGGAGGAGAAGAAGGGAGCAGACTGTCTTCCTGCAAAGATCTTTTAAGATTTAAAGTGATGAATTCTTTATTCCCTGTGTGTGTACTTGTTAATCGTTCCATAGAGACTGGCGTGATTCAAAGATGACTAGAAGACAGTTGATGCAATATCTAGGTCAAACAAGATGCAAAGCATATGAACGTACTCCCAGTACAGTGACAGACAGGAGAGTCAATTTCCAGTTAGTGGAAGAAAAAAACTCGACAGTGCGGTGGTTAATTCCCTAATCGGACTTGATTTTTTAAAAAATATCAGTTATAGCCGTTAGTAAAGGCTATTCTGGTAAAATAAAACATCAGGCATCATCCGTGTACCCATAATGAACATACCTACAAATTTTTCACAAAGATCGGCCAAGCAGTTTTGTCTGGAGCGAGTGGAGCACACATTTTGACCACAGACAGACAGACAGACAGACAGACAGACAGCATTTCTTCGTTCCCATTGTAAAGCACTCCCTGTTCTATAAGAACTGGGAGTACAAAAGAGAACAAATTCAGATTCTGGAAACTGCATCAGTTTGTCTAGACTTGTCAAGCTCGCAAACTTTTCGTGAATCTCTTGTTAGAGATGAAAATGTCTCCCATGTGATAGACCCTAGTCTTCACACAAAAACATGCACATGGTTTCAGAAGGAAAAAAAAAGTCTCGCCGGCCGACAGTCGATGGAGGTTTTTGCAAGTGTTTTGGATGGTGGAATTGCGGTAGATGTCATATACGTAGATTAAAAAAACAGGTCTTTTGATTCAATGCTATAATAAAGGTTGCTTCAGAAAACCAATGCCTACGGAATTTGAGGGAGTTCTACAGTAGACAAAAGCGTGTTTCACCGACAAAAAAGAAAGGGTTTGAATGACTTCAACGTATTTGAAAAGAAAAAAAAAAAAACGAAAAAAACAACAACAACAAAACAAAAACAAAAACAACCCCCCCCAAAAAAAAAACACAAAAAAAAACAACAACAACAACAAAAAACAAAAAACAAAACCGAGATATTAAGTGGAATCCATCAGGGCAGCATCCTTAGACCAGTTTTGTTACTACTTTTCATAAATGACCTGTCGAATTATGTCAAAAACGCATGGAAAATATTTTATGATGACACAAAGAGAGGTCAACTGCATGACTCGAATAATCTACAAAGGTGGTCAGATGACGGGGATTTGTATTTGAACAAATCCCAGGGTAGCATAATGCATATGGGAAAGATTAGTTTAGAATGTGATCGTGCGGTGAAATAGAAACAGGATGCACAAAAGAAGAAAGCATCGTGCAGTGAAGAACAATGATTTGGTGTTAGATCTGGCGATCTGCTGACCATTGACGCAGTGGAGAGAGACCTCAGACTGGTTGACAGAGGATGGAGTGACACCAACAGACTGGCTGAGGACCGTGCACGGTGGCGCGCCTTGACTGCCTCATGTGTTGCAAGACGCCGGAGCATCTAAGTCGAAGTCTAAGTAAGACCATTGACGCACATACTCAAAAGGCGGTCAACAAAGCCAATCACATGCTGGAAATGAGTAAATGAACAATTGTTCATTTAGATAAGAAATTATTTTCATTAGTACATAGGTCAGTGGTTGGCCCGCATGCAGAGGAGCATGGGATGATTGTCTGCTACCCATATCTTACCTTACATGCCAGTCACAATCTAAAGAACGTAAGAATATGAACTCTCAAGATTGACTAAGACAGCTGGTTCTAGTTGCAAATTGAGGCGAGTGCAGGCGAGAAAAATCTAAACGTAGACAACGAATCACAAGACAAAACACTACGCGTTTCGACCTCTTAGGTCTTCTTCAGGCAAGACACAAAACACTCAGGACAACGAAAATGAACGAGCAGTCACTTAGCTTCATCCACTTCAGCGCAAGATGGGCGTTGAAGACATCATCAACAGGTAGGCGTTGAAGAGGCGATTTCATTGAGGCCAGTTATGTAACATTTTAAAAGATATTTAACTTTGAGACATTCTTTTCATAATAATTATGCAATAAAACAAAGAGTCAAGACTAAACAGAACAAATTCTACGTGTCAACACTGACTAGTTAATATAAGCGTGGATAGTTCGTTAACCTCTGGAATTCACCGTCAGCTGAACTCGGAAAGGCACCATCTTCTGATACATTAAAAGATGTCCAAGTCACATCTACACATTTAGCTATAAACTCTTTGATGATTAACTGATGTTTTAAGTTCGCCGTTCAGATGGCAAACCTCTCAATAGCATTGAAAGACGGACGTATATATTTACTTGAGCCGCGAGGCTTTGGTTTGAGCCAGTCTGCATACGACTTGTGCTAATACTGCATATCTTCCATCATCTGTTGCCGTTATCTCTTTATGGCATGCTTTGCATGTGTGTGTGTATTCACACACACACACACACACACACACACACACACACACACACACACACACACACACACACACACACACATTCTGTATATCTGCCTCTGCCTCTGCTTCTGTCTTTTTCTCTGTCTGCCTGTCTATCTGTCTGTCTGTCTGACTGACTGTCTGTCTGTCTGTCTGTTTCTCTCTCTCTCTCTCTATCTCTCTCTCACACACACACACACACACACACACACACACACACACACACACACACACACACACACACACACACACACACACACACACACACACGCACACACACACGCACTGACTGACTGACTGAAACCAATTTATTGTCAGATTAACTCAAAGTGTACTGACATTTAAGAAAACATTATGAAATAATTAACACACAAAAATACGCGCGCACACACACATACACATACACACACAAGCGCACACACATGCGCGCGTGCGTACTCACGCACATACACATACACATACGGGCGCGCGTGCCCGCGCGCACACACACAAAAGTACGCACTTACATAAATACACAAATACACGCATCTCAATACGAACACACCCATACCCTCACATACACTCAAAACTTGCACACTCACACACAGACATACACACACACACACACACACACACACACACACACACACACGCGCGCGCGCGCACACACACACACATTCACACACACACACGCGCGCGCACTACGCGCACACACACACACACACACACACACACACACACACACACACACACACACACACACACACTCATACTCGAGCACTCGTACACACATGCATTCACTCTCATAAACACACGCATGCACGCACACATACGCGCGCACGCACATACACATCCACGCCCATTCAGGATACGCTTCGGTGCTCGCACCCCGATCCGTCGGTGTGCAACAGCAGGGGCCCAGAAATCCACCAGTCGGACATCGACACAAGTTTGGAGCAAGCTATAGACAAAAAGTATTTCGGAAGGATGTGTTCCATCAAACGGATGATGTAAGTGTGCTGCTGTGTGAATCAGACGACGTCGTTCAAGAATATTCCTGCGATCCCGTGTTCGGAAGACGATCGCTTTTTTTTTCTGGTTTAACAACAACCAGGAAGAAAGACACATGTCATAAGAGGAATGTCTTAAATTGTCCTGCATTTGGAAAGGAAGACGCATCGGCAACACGAAGCATGCAGAGACCCAAGCATGCTCTATGGCGGCTGCACGCTGTCCACGGACTGATCCAGTTTTACCTGGGGTGACCGTCGTCTACAGAACTGACAGTGAACCCAGTGACATTTTCTCGTTCATGATTTCGTCACGTAAAGTGAAAAAAAAAGGAGGATATTGCTGTGGTTTCCATGTTAATAAAATCGAAATTGAGTCGCGTTTTGTTGTTGTACATCCCGCCGATTTGCTTAAGGGCTTTTTACAGCCTAACAGCATTAAACTTCGTTCATTCGTTCGTTTGTCCAAACATCAAAGCAATAAGCCTATAGAGGAGATAATTTTACACACACACACACACACACACACACACACACACACACACACACACACACACTGAGACACACACCCCCACTGACCGGCCCATATATACCGGAATTCAGAAACACCAATTCTGTGTGACTACATGTATATCCAATACATGGTAGTCAAGGGTCATTAAAGTATGGAACTGGCTGACATATTACTCGTAAGAGTCGAACAGCTTATGGGTGTATATGGATGGGATTGGGGAAGGGGAGAGAGAGGGAGGAAGGGGGGGGGGGGGGGGGGGGGGGGGGGGGGGGGGGGGATGAAAAAGCCTTGCTCTACGTGCAAATTAGACGCCGAACCATACTGATATGGAATATGCCTAGAATAAGATTTTAACATTTCAAAAAAATTCGCGAATTGTTTTCTAAAAAAAAAAACAAAAACAAAACAAAACCTGTTAGGGGGGGGGGAGGCAGGAGGAGGAGGGGGTGGGGCGGTGGAAGAATTAAAAATATCTTCCAAGTGGATGAGATTTAATAAGAGTAACAGCCAACATTGCCAGGCTCCAGCCGTTCTCATAACTGGGATTAAAAAACACTTGACAAAGTCAACGGAAGCTTGAAGGACTTCATCTTATCATGAAGAGGCTGAAAGTGATTTTTTTGTACTAGTACAGTCAAAATAAAAAATGAGGGATATCGAGAGTCTGACCACATGCACAAGCAGGTGCCGGTTTTAAATACCTACCTAACCAACCATTAACCCGCAGCCTATGTACAAGGTTACGATTTGGGATTGGCCCTGGAGGATTACAGCATTTGCTTGTTGGTTTCGTCATATCCCATCTGTGCTTCCGAGCTGAATCTCAAGATATTGTTTCTGTCTTATGTTCCAGATTGAACTTGTCAGAATGTGGATAGCTTCAGATGAAGAAAGAAAGAAGGATATCACAATTCAAAACATCAGATTTATTTCTTGCAGCTTCCTTAGCATAAAAGTCAGCTAAATCATTGCCACGTAAACTAGAGTGCCCTGGAACCCATAACAGAAGTTACATCGATACCCCGGGTTATTAACTGATGAATGAGAAATAAGATCTCACACACCAAGTCTGAACGACTAGATTTTGATTGACAATGTAAAGCCGTAAGCGCTGATTTTGAGTCCGATAGTATAAGTATTTGTCTATATATAACGGGCATGTCAAGTATAAAATCTAGTGCTTTCAAAATAGCAAATAACTCTGCTGTAAATATAGAACATCCTTTCGTAATATGGAATTTCTTTCTGATGCTAAGCGCTGGTATTACAAAGGAAGCCCCAACATCGGAAGAATCTAAAAACAGAACCATCCGTGAAAAAATGTGTAGATGGGAATCGTATTTCCTGTCTATCAAGTCTTTGGCATAGGATGATAGTAACAGAGGATTATCTTTTTTTATTTAAAATCTCCGTAAGAGTAGATTATTTCAGCCTGCTCTGACAACCACGAAGGGTATGAACAACATGGAACCTGGGCAATACCATCAAGAGACAGGTTGCAGTTCTGAAACAATGGGGAAACATAATCACCTAGGGACATGTATACCGATTTGTTACGGATCTCTCTTGAAATATACGTACTGCCATCCAGTTCAGTCATTACTGAATTTGGGATGGTTCTAGCCCTCACTGTAAAATTACAGGCGCAACTTAGCCTGTGTTCATTTAAGGGTAACACACCAGCCTCCTTGTACGTCAAATCAATTGAAGCCCATCGGGGAAGTCCTAATGCAATTTTAAAGGCTAATGAGTCAATACTGGTTAGCTTGTGTAAATCTGTCTTTCCAGCTGTAAAAAAAAAACTTCTTGGCCATATGACAGAATTGAACGAACTAACCCTGAGGCGACATAGACGAGATTAGATCCCCAGTTAATCAGAGGTATGGCAGAAAGAACACGTAATAAACCATTTTTTTTCCTAGCCTTTTCTACAAAGGAAATTAATATGTTTACTCCCAAAAAAGTTTATAGTGGAAGATTACTCCGAAACTTAACTTGTTTGCTTGGGTATATCAAATTATTATCAACCCTTATAGAGATAGCTTCTCTGCCTTCAAACGCAATTGTTTTCTTTGTAAAGACAACAAAGACAGTTTTGTGTGAGCAGATAAACCAAACCCATTTGATTTCATGTAATGAAAAATATTGTCAACTATTTCGTGATACTGTTCAATGATTTTCTTTCTTTTGGTTTGTTGTTTGGAAAAATTGCAGTTTACATTTCTCCACAGAGCAATATCATCTGCATATAGAGCTAATGTGGCACCTTTTGTATTAACCTGTTTAATATCGTACATTAGCGAGAAAAGTGTTGGAGCGATTACACTTCCTTGGGGAACACCCATGTGATAGTCTTAGAAGTTGATAAAGCTCCATGTAGATTGACTTGGATAGTTCTGTTCGATAAGAAAGCTTTTTTAGAAAAAAAAAAAAAAAAAAACGACCTCGTATTCCTACTTCATGTGCTTTGTACAACAATTTAGAATGCCATACTGAATCGTAGGCTCTATGAACATCAAAGAACGTTGCAAGGGTCGAATGACGCTTGGCAAGAGCTTTTTTCACATTTGAGGATAAGTGGACAATGTGGTCTGTGACTCCTCTACCTTTCCTAAAACCAGCCTGGAATAAAGGCAAGACTCCATTTTTTTCAAGGAAATGTTCTATTCTGTTTTTCATGATTCTTTCAAAAAGTTTTCCAATGTGAGGTGTTAAAGAAATAGGTCCTCGGACATACAAAATACAACGAAAGATAACGCCAACTGGGACCTTTTTGCCCAGACTCTAATTACTGGTTCTCTTAAGCTCAATTTTAATCATAACATAGAATCAGTAGAAGATCTTGAAAACAATTATGTAGATTTACGAAATCTTATTCTGAGAGCAGCAGATTGTGCCATTCCAAAGATTAAGTTTAAAGACCATCCAAAGAGAGCCTCAAACCCTTGGTGGAACTCCTCATGTGAGTTGGCCGTAAAAATGAAAACAGAGGCATTTCAAAACTGGATGAATAGTCGTCATTCACAGCCACCCCAAGTAGTAAACGAACTCCACAGTAAATACAAAATTGCTAATAACTATAGTAACAGAGCAGTAGCTCTTGCAAAAAAAAAAACAGTACAGTTATGGTAATTTGATCATGACTTGCTCTAAACATCCACATGACGTTTCTAAATTATGGGAAAGAAATTTAAAAAAATCAAGGGTACATTTCATCTCCCTCAGCCTGCTCTGCATGTTAATGATAAAATTTATAGAACTAACAAAGAAAAGGCTGAATTATTAGCAGAAACTTTTGCTTCAATGAGTCAGACTGAGTGTTTATCTCAATCTGAACAAATTCGTAGAAAGGAGTTTGAGGATAAATTCCAAAACATTGAGCAGACTAATATAGAAAGTAACACTTTATATATAAACACAAATTTAACAATGCATGAACTCTCTGTTTCGCACTTAAACGTATAAAACCGGGGGGTAAGATATCCACTGGTTCGGATCCTATTTCCTATAACATGATTAAGCATTTTCCTGAGAGTCTGTTATCAAAGTTGTTAGAGTTCTTTCAGATTTGCAGGAATACTGGAATGCTCCCTACAGATTGGAAAAAAAGCTACTGTCATCCCAATCCTTAAAACCTTCTTCCCTTACGGACAAAGGGAAGTAACTTTTATTCTTGTAATGGAACACTCAAAGGCACATTAGTCTCTACAAACATTGATTACCCTACTGTTCACGTAGCAGATGGGCATACGAAAGGAGACTTCGCTCTCAAATGCATACAGAACATGCCTCTTGCCTGTATTTGGGCCCAGATGAACCGGTACTCCAAGCAGTGTTGGGAGTGGAGTTATGCGCCTTTGAATTGTTTGACCATGGGAGCGGAAGCTGTTTTCCCTGTTCAGTACTTAGGTTTTGCTTCTCTCTGCGCCTGTCGTGAAGTTTCCCTACCTGAAAGCCTCTGTGTGCCTGCCTGTCTGTCTCTCACATTGTTTTGGATCTCTCGTTCTTCTTTCTTCTTCTTCTTCTCGTCCTCTTCCTCCTCCTCCTGCTCCTCCTTCTTCTTCTTCTCCTCCTCCTCCTCCCCCCTCATCCTCCTCCTACTCATTATTTCTTCGTCTTCTTCTTCTTCTTCTTCTTCTCTTACTCCTTGTTGTGTTGTTGTTGTTATTGCTGTTGTTGTTGTTGTTGTTGTTGTGTTCTTCTTTTCTTCTTCTTTTTCTTCTCTTCCTCCTCTCCTCCTCCTTCTTCTCCTCTTACTCTCCTTCTTTTTCTTGTTATTCTTGTTGTTTGTTGTTGTGTTGTTCTTCTTCTTCTTATTCTTTTTCTCTTCTTCTTCTTCTTCTTCTTCTTCTTCTTCTTCTCCTCCTCCTCCTCCTCCTCCGCCTCCTCCTCGTCCTTTTCTTCTGTTCCTCCTCCTCCTCCTCCTCTTTCTCCTCCTCCTCCTCGTTGTTGTTGTTGCTCTTCTTCTTCTTCTTCTTCTTCTTCTCCCTTCTTTTTGGTAGTCGTGTGAGCGAAAATTGAAGCGGAATGGCTGGCGTCCTTTGCACGACCTATGGTGTTATCTGCCTTGAGTAGTTTAGTAGTGATTATGTTATGAAGTGTTAAAGGGAGAATGCTATGTGGCATGGCTGTTGGTCAATATATTCCTGCACACAGCCATCTGGGGAGGTTTTTCGTTTGCTTGGTTTTGTTTTGGTGTGAAATGTGTGAAGTGAGAAGGGGCTTTAGTAGTCGAAGAATTACTTGTTTAAGTGATGTGTGTCAGATAAGGGTTACTTTGCACTGTGTGTGTGTGTGTGTGTGTGTGTGTGTGGTGTGTGTGCTATGTGCGTGGGTGTGTGTGTGTGTGTGTGTGTGTGTGTGTGTGTGTGTGTGTGTGTGTGTGTGTGTGGCGTGCGTGTCTGCATGACTGTCTATCCGACTTGTTTGAACTTCATTGCTTATGATGTAAACGTTTCTTTTGATAATGCATGTGTGAGCGGAGGGGAAGGGGGCGCGCGCGCTCTCATCTGTGTGTGTGTGTGTGTGTGTGTGTGTGTGTGTGTGTGTGTGTGTGTGTGTGTGTGTGTGTGTGATTGCTTTCAGTATAAGTGCGGTCTGTTTTAGTATGCTATTTTATTTTTGCTTGATTTGTTGTTTTTACATAAATGTTCGTGACTCGATTTTTTTTTCTCACACAGTGGTAGCCCAGAAATGGTCCTGTATTCTCAATTTGGGCTATAATTAAATTGAAACTGATACTTTCTGTCACATATACACGTGCGCACGCGCGCGCGCACACGCATACACGCACACACACACATACACACACACACACACACACACACACAACACACACACACACACACACACACACACACACACACACACAGGAGGACAGAGAGAGAGGAGAGAGAGAGGAGAGAGACGAGAGAGAGGAGAGGAGAGAGAGAGAGAGCGTGGTTGGTTAAAAACATCAATCCGCAATCGTTTTCTACCGATATTCACATACCCCCCCCCCCCCCCTCCATACCCTCTCATTCTCTCCCGCCTTACAACACACACCACACACACACACACACACACACACACACACACACACACACACGCACACATAACGCAGAGAGAGAGAGAGAGAGAGAGAGAGAGAGAGAGAGAGGAGAGAGAGAGAGAGAGAGAGAGAGAGAGTTTTATAATCATTCCCTGCGGAAAGAAAGAAGACTCTCTCTGGCACTTTCTCGTCGTTTTTCATTTCTTCCTTTGCTGTTTCTTTTTCTTTTTTTTTCTTTTTCTCGACTGTTTCAAGTTCTTCATTGTCGCTCCTCTGGCAATTACAAACACTCGTTCGTTTTCAATAGCTTTGTATTTTTTGTTGTTGCTTCCTTTTGTTTGAGGTGGGTGGTTTTTTTTTTTTCTCTTCTCTCTCTCATTTTCCCTCCATTCTACCCATTCTCGTCTTCAAAGACTTTTGACTTTAGACCTCTCTCTCTCTCTCTCTCTCTCTCTCTCTCTCTCTCTCTCTCTCTCTCTCTCTCTCTCTCTCTCTCTCTCTCTCTCTCTCTCTCTCTCTCGTCCAGCCCAACCATCCATCCATCCTCCCAGTCTTCTTCCAGCGGTATTGTTGAAATGGACAGGGTTTTTATCGCTTTATTGCCGCATGTTGGCCCTTTTTTGTCCGGTGCCCTTGCAGAGATCTGATAATCACAGCAAATCCCTCTCCACCTCATAAACCACTAAACTTTCCGCAATTCTTGTCATGGCTCGTTCGCTTTAATTTCTTCAAATGTTGACAAAAAGGAGAAGCAGGGCCGTCCTTTTTTGTTTTGTTTCGTTTTGTTTGTTTGTTTTTTTGTTTTTAGTTGTGTTTCACTTTTCTTTTTGTACTGTTATGTTTTGTAGTCTGTGTTCTTTTTTTTGGTTTGGGGGTGGCGGTGGGGTGGGGGGGTGGGGGGATGAGGGGTTGGGGACGGGGGGGGGGGGGGGGGGGGGGGGGTAAAAAGATGGTGTTTTCAAATGCGGCAGGATTTTCAAACTTTTTTTTTTTTTTTTTTTTGGTGGTCTTTATGTGACTTTGTCTTTTGTGCGCTATGTTATCATGCGCAGTTTTTGGATGTTTATTTGCTGTTTTCTGTCGTCACGACCTCGCTACTGCTCCCTCATCAGCTTTATTAGAGAGAGAGAGAGAGAGAGAGAGAGAGAGAGGAGAGAGAGAGAGAGAGAGAGAGAGAGAGAGAATGTGTGTGTGTGTGTGTGTGTGTGTGGTGTGTGTGTGTGTGTGTGTGTGTGTGTGTTTCTTGTTTGAGAAATGCGTATTTCTGCCCATGCTTTCACGTTGTTTTCCGTTGTAGGTGTGAATATAATTACTTCTGTCTGTCTGTCGCTCTTGCTGTCTTTCTGTCTGTCTGTTGTAAGATGTTCCTCTCATCATATTCTCTCTCTCTCTCTCTCTCTCTCTCTCTCTCTCTCTCTCTCTGTATCTGTCTCTCCCCCTCTCTCTCTATCGTCTCTCTTTCCCTCTCTATCTTTCCCCCTCGCTCTCTGTGTGTCGTCTCCCCACCCCCCTCTCTCTCTCTCTCTACCACCCTCTGTCTCTCCTTCCTCCTCCTCCTCTCCCCCCCCCCCCCCCCCCTATATTAGTTCTTTGCCTTTCTTGCCGCAGCAAACTGCCGCAGACTGGGATTAGTGAGTCAATTTATGGGGTTTCGTGACAGCTTATTTCATCCGTCGGCCCGGCTGATGCCCGGCAGCCGGTGTATATGTCTTGTCCTAGTCCTTGCCCAGCAAGGGCAGAGCAGGATCAGGCCGGGTTGGTTTTGAAGGGCTTTGGCTGGCCTTGTTTGGTGCTTCGTCGTTGTTGTTGGCCTGCAGTTTTTCTTGTCCTCTGTCTCTCTGTCTGTCATTCTCTGTGTCTTTGTCTGTCTGCCTGTCTGTCTCTCTTTCTCGCTCGCTCTTCACGTGTTCTCTCTCTCTCTGTCTCTCTCTCTCTCTCCCTAGTCTGCTCTCTCTCTTTAGTCTGCTCTCTCTCTCTCTGTCTGTCTTTCTCTGTCTTACTCCTCTCTCTCTCTCTCTCTCTCTCTCTCTTTCTCTCTGTCTCTTTCTCTTACTCTCTCTCTGTTACTCTCTCTCTCATTCTTTCTGTCTCTGTCTCCCTGTCTGTCTGCCTGTCTGTCTGTCTCCCGCTCTGTCTTTCTCTGCACTGTGCTAGGGTTTCTTTCTTGTCTGTTTGATGTGTGTTTATTTGTTTAGTTCTGACGAAGCTGGTTCTGTTTGACTGTGATTGATGGGGAGTTTAGGTTTTGTTTAGTCTTGCACGAAGCTGGTGGCTGTTTGACTGTGATTGATGAGGAGAGTTTGGAAAGGTTAACGTGATGACGTTGAAGTGATCAGAGTGTGAGACAGAGGGTGTTGTGAGTGCATGTGTGTGTGGGTGTGTGTGTGAGAGTGAGAGAGAGAGAGGAGGCGAGAGGGGAGAGAGAGAGAGAGAGGTGAGAGGAGATGGACGAGAGAGACGAGAGAGGACCCGAGGAGGGAGAGAGAGAGGACGGGAGATGAGCGAGACTGAGAGAGAGCGAGAGAGAGAGAGAGAGAGAGGAGAGAGAGAGAGAGAGAGAGAGAGCGGTGAGGAAGAGAGAGAGAGAGAGAGAGGAGAGAGAGAGAATAGAGAGAGGGGGGATGGGGTCGTCAGCTTTCTTAGAAATCTGGGTTTAGTCGTCAGCCTTAGTGCATTTGATTTGAGCTTTTCAAGTCACAGTTGAGGTCAGCACGTGAACCAAGAACGGCAGACATGATGCTGTATCCGAATGTGGCTGATTCAGAGATGTGGCACAGCTTTTGTTTGACGCTATGATGATCGTGGAGGACCGGAGATAGTGCTGTGGATTCCTGTTTCTGCTGAAAACGTCATGACGGGTCTGTACTCTTCGTTCCGTTCATAACATATCCCGGGCGTCAGCCAGGTCCGAGAGATAGACCACACCTGCGATGTTGCTTCAGGAATGTAAGCAAAGCTCTCAGAGACGCGTCCGTTAGCTTTTGATGTGGACCGTTTTTGACGAAAAAAGATCCTATCTCCTAGACATACATATGTTATATATATATATATATATATATATATATATATATATATATATAGAGAGAGAGAGAGAGAGAGAGAGAGAGAGAGAGAGAGTGATTGAGAGAGAGAGAGAGAGAGAACGAACGAAGGTTAATACTAATAAGCTGTTAAGCCATTTAGCAAATCGGCGTGATGTACAATGACAAAAACGCGACTCGATTCCATTGACATGGAAATCACAGCAATGTCTTTTTCTTCACTTTACATGACAAAAAAGAAAAACAACAACAAAAAGAAAACACAAAAAGAAAAAAAAAAAAACCGCGAACGAGAAAATGTCACTGGTATGTATTCCCTGTCAGTTGTGTAGATGACGGTCACCCCAGGTAAAACTGGATCAACCCGTGGAGAGCGTGCAGCCGCCGCAAAGCACGTGCTTGGGTCTCTGCGTGTTCTGTGTCGCGGGAACGTCTTCCTTTGTGAAGACTGGCCAGTTTGACACCTTCCTTTAACGACATATATCTTTCTTCCTGCTTCACGAACCAGAACGAGCAATCGTTCTCCGAGTGCGGATCGCAGGAAAGGAATATTCAAAACAATATCATCAGATTCACACAGCAGCACACCCTTATTGCCCGTTGATGAAGCCCAACCTTCCGGAACTCTTTATTTCTATGCGGATCACGCAACCGTCTCTGCACTTGGCGATCAGTCAGAGTAGCAACATAATCCTTTACTACTCCCAGTGCCAAAACCGGCAACTATTTTGTCGATGGCTTGTTCAACACTTACGTCGACGTCGG